>JARQOC010000004.1:501693042-501928389 GCA_033576535.1 Allobates femoralis
CAGTGGCCGCCGGTGATGTCACAGGAGCTCACCGACGGCCACCGGGAGATCAGCTCAGCCTCTGCTGTCCTCCTTCTCCCCGCCGCCTGTAATCTCCTAGCGATGTCGGCGGGGGAGAACAGCTGATGTGAGAGCTGTTTGAATCTTCCCGCGCCGACATCTCCTCTCAGTGTCGGCGCGGGAAGATTCAAACAGCTCTCACATCAGCTGTTCTCCCCGCCGACAGTCCCGGAGCTTACCGGCGGCCGGGGGGGGCGGAGATCTCCGGCGCTGATCTCCGCCCCCGGCCCGCCCCCGGACAGCGCCGATTGGCTGCCGGGCTCCATAGTGATGTGTCCGCAGGCGGACATTATCCGCTGCGGACACATCATTTGGACACTGCTTCTGACAGCGTTTGTGTCTGCATGCCATCAGCATGCAGACACAAACGCTAATGTGAAGCCAGCCTTAAAGCTGCATTAAACGTTTTTTTGCTTTTGGCTCTAACCATTGTTGCCCAGCTCCAACAAATTCATTCACTACACCGCATATCTTATTCCAGCAAGGACTAGAGTAAGATTTATGGTGGAGAGCACAAGCAGGCGCCAGTCACTAATCCAGACTAGGGGGACACAGGGGTTATAGCAGCTGAACAGTGTTACAAAGCTGCCTGGCCGCCTTTACGGAAAGTGAGGCTACGATGAGAAGTTGTATTTTCTTTTAGTCATGGGGTGGACACTGAGCGTCCACAATCACCACTCATTATACTATACTTGTATCCCCAGCGCTTTGATTGACAACTCACTGTGCAAAGATGGTGCTAACAGTATCAATGGGGAATTGTCACCAATGTATTTTATGACTGATTAATATTGGACTTCTTATGAATTATAGGCAGACTAATTACCTTCTAAATGTTTTCATAGATTTATATTATATTGTATAAATTTGTAGAAGAAATTACCTGCACATGCTCATACTTGGTAGCACAATGGTAAAGTGCACCGACATGATAGTCAACTTGGACATTCTGAAATACAATTAGCAAGTTTCAGCATATCAGAAAGAGAACATCATTTTTATTATGTCCATATAGCCATAACTTAAATGACACAAACACCAGGTTTATGGGTATCTTCCCTGTAATGGGCTCTGCGGGGCATATTAGTGGCAAGTTATAATCTCTGTCTGCGCTTCAGTGACATCAATTAATCACTTTACATAGTAACATGGTTACATAGTTTTTAAGGTTGAAGGAAGACTTTAAGTCAATCTGGTTGAACCCATAGCCTAACATGTTGATTCACTTTAGATTCAAGATGGCTATTTTTAAAGGGGTATTGTGATATTGATACAGTGGCTTTAAACTGAGAGAACAGTAGCCTTAAAGGGGTTGTCAGGTTTTATAGTCAAATAAGCTAATTGTTCAATTCTGAGTAAATAGAGAGGGACATTCATACCCTTCATATTGTCACCCTGCATAACTCCACTTCTCCACCATTAACTAGCATTAGTTTGTATAGTGTATATTCTCAATTTCACTCCAATCCTATTAGGACACATGTAATTCTCAACACTAGGCTAATTGGCTACCATAACGCATCTACCCATCATCTCATGGCTACTATACTGCATCTACCCATCATCTCATGGCTCCATACTGCATCTACCCATCATCTCATGGCTACCATACTGCATCTACCCATCATCTCATGGCTACCATACTGCATCTACCCATCATCTCATGGCTACTATACTGCATCTACCCATCATCTCATGGCTCCATACCGCATCTAACCATCATCTCATGGCTACCATACTGCATCTACCCTCATCTCATGGCTCCATACTGTATCTACCATCATCTCATGGCTCCATACTGCATCTACCATCATCTCATGGCTCCATACTGCATCTACCCATCATCTCATGGCTACATACTGCATTACCATCATCTCATGGCTCCATACTGCATCTACCCATCATCTCATGGCTACATACTGCATTACCATCATCTCATGGCTCCATACGCATCTAACCATCATCTCATGGCTACCTACTGCATCTACCATCATCTCATGGCTCCATACTGATCATCCATATTCATGGCTACCATACTGCATCTACCCATCATCTCATGGCTACTATACTGCATCTACCCATCATCTCATGGCTACTATACGCATCTACCATCATCTCATGGCTACCATACCGCATCTACCATCATCTCATGGCTCCATACTGTATCTACCCATCATCTCATGGCATCCATACTGCATCTACCCATCATCTCATGGCTACTATACGCATCTACCATCATCTCATGGCTACTCATACTGCATCTACCCATCATCTCATGGCTCCATACTGCATCTAACCCATCATCTCATGGCTACCATACTGCATCTACCCATCATCTCATGGCTCCATACTGTATCTACCCATCATCTCATGGCTCTATACGCATCTACCCATCATCTCATGGCTACCATACTGCATCCTACCCATCATCTCATGGCTCCATACTGCATCTACCCATCATCTCATGGCTCCATACTGCATCTACCCATCATCTCATGGCTCTATACTGCATCTACCCATCATCTCATGGCTCTATACTGCATCTACCCATCATCTCATGGCTCCATACTGCATCTACCCATCATCTCATGGCTCCATACTGCATCTACCCATCATCTCATGGCTCCATACCGCATCTAACCATCATCTCATAGCTACTATACTGCATCTACCCATCATCTCATGGCTCTATACTGCATCTACCCATCATCTCATGGCTCCATACTGCATCTACCCATCATCTCATGGCTCTATACTGCATCTACCCATCATCTCATGGCTCCATACTTCATCTACCCATCATCTCATGGCTATTATACTGCATCTACCCATCATCTCATGGCTCCATACTGCATCTACCCATCATCTCATGGCTCCATACTGCATCTACCCATCATCTCATGGCTCTATACTGCATCTACCCATCATCTCATGGCTCCATACTTCATCTACCATCATCTCATGGCTCCATACTGCATCTCCCTTCATATCATGGCTCCATACTGCATGTACCCATCATCTCATGGCTCCACACTGCATCTACCCATCATCTCATGGCTCCATACTGCATCTACCCATCATTTCATGGCTCCATACTGCATCTACCCATCATCTCATGGCTCCATACTGCATCTACCCATCATCTCATGGCTCCATACTGCATCTACTTATCATCTCATGGCTCCATACTGCATCTACCCATCATCTCATGGCTCCATACTACATCTACCCATCATCTCATGGCTCCATACTGCATCTCCCTTCATCTCATGGCTCCATACTGCATCTACCCATCATCTCATGGCTCCATACTGCATCTACCGCTCATCTCATGGCTCCATATTGCATCTACCATCATCTCATGGCTCCATACTGCATCTACCCATCATCTCATGGCTACTATACTGCATCTACCCATCATCTCATGGCTCCATACCGCATCTAACCATCATCTCATGGCTACCATACTGCATCTACCCATCATCTCATGGCTCCATACTGTATCTACCCATCATCTCATGGCTCTATACCGCATCTAACCATCATCTCATGGCTACCATACTGCATCTACCCATCATTCATGGCTCCATACTGCATCTACCCATCATCTCATGGCTCCATACTGCATCTACCCATCATCTCATGGCTCCATACTGCATCTACCCATCATCTCATGGCTACTATACTGCATCTACCCACCATCTCATGGCTCCATACTGCATCTACCCATCATCTCATGGCTCCATACTGCATCTACCCATCATCTCATGGCTCCATACTGCATCTACCCATCATCTCATGGCTCTATACTGCATCTACCCACCATCTCATGGCTCTATACTGCATCTACCCATCATCTCATGGCTCCATACTGCATCTACCCATCATCTCATAGCTCCATACTGCATCTACCCATCATCTCATGGCTACTATACTGCATCTACCATCATCTCATGGCTCCATACCACATCTAACCATCATCTCATGGCTACCATACTGCATCTACCCATCATCTCATGGCTCTATACCGCATCTAACCATCATCTCATGGCTCTATACTGCATCTACCCATCATCTCATGGCTCCATACTGCATCTACCCATCATCTCATGGCTCCATACTTCATCTACCCATCATCTCATGGCTACCATACTGCATCTACCCATCATCTCATGGCTCCATACTGCATCTACCCATCATCTCATGGCTCCATACTGCATCTACCCATCATCTCATGGCTCCATACTGCTTCAACCCATCATCTCATGGCTCCATACTGCATCTACCCCTCATCTGATGGCTCCATATTGCATCTACCCATCATCTCATGGCTCCATACTGCATCTACCCATCATCTCATGGCTCCATACTGCATCTACCATCATCTCATGGCTACCATACTGCATCTACCCATCATCTCATGGCTCCATACTGCATCTACCCTTCATCTCATGGCTCCATACTGCATCTACCCATCATCTCATGGCTCCATACTGCATCTACCCATCATCTCATGGCTCCATACTGCATCTACCCATCATCTCATGGCTACCATACTGCATCTACCCATCATCTCATTGCTCCTTACTGCATCTCCCTTCATCTCATGGCTCCATACTGCATCTACCCATCATCTCATGGCTCCATACTGCATCTACCCATCATCTCATGGCTACCATACTGCATCTACCCATCATCTCATGGCTCCATACTGCATCTACCCATCATCTCATGGCTCCATACTGCATCTACTCATCATCTCATGGCTCCATACTGCATCTACCCATCATCTCATGGCTCCATACTGCATCTACCCATCATCTCATGGGTCCATACTGCATCTACCCATCATCTCATGGCTCCATACTGCATCTACCATCATCTCATGGCTCCATACTGCATCTACTCATAATCTCATGGCTCCATACTGCATCTACCCATCATCTCATGGCTCTACACTGCATCTACTCATGATCTCATTGCTCCATACTGCATCTACCCATCATCTCATGGTTCCATACTGCATCTACCTTCATCTCATGGCTCCATACTGCATCTACTCATAATCTCATGGCTCTATACTGCATCTACTCATGATCTCATGGCTCCATACTGCATCTACCCATCATCTCATTGCTCCGTACTGCATCTACCTTCATCTCATGGCTCCATACTGCATCTCCCTTCATCTCATGGCTCCATACTGCATCTACCCATCATCTCATGGCTCCATACTGCATCTACCCATCATCTCATGGCTACCATACTGCATCTACCCATCATCTCATTGCTCCGTACTGCATCTACCCATCATCTCATGGCTACCATACTGCATTTACCCATCATCTCATGGCTCCATACTACATCTACCCATCATCTCATGGCTCCATACTGCATCTACCCATCATCTCATGGCTCCATACTGCATCTACCCATCATCTCATGGCTCCATACTGCATCTACAAATCATCTCATGGCTCCATACTACATCTACCCATCATCTCATGGCTCCATACTGCATCTACCCATCATCTCATGGCTCCATACTTCATCTACCCATCATCTCATGGCTCCATACTGCATCTACCCATCATCTCATGGCTCCATACTACATCTACCCATCATCTCATGGCTCCATACTGCATCTACCCATCATCTCATGGCTCCATACTGCATCTACCCATCATCTCATGGCCCCATACTTCATCTACCCATCATCTCATGGCTCCATACTTCATCTACCCATCATCTCATGGCTCCATACTGCATCTACCCATCATCTCATGGCTCCATACTACATCTACCCACCATCTCATGGCTCCAACTACATCTACCACCATCATCTAAACTCATCTACCCATCTCATGGCTCCATACTGCATCTACCCATCATCTCATGGCTCCATACTGCATCTACCCATCATCTCATGGCTACCATACTGCATCTACCCATCATCTCATGGCTCCATACTGCATCTACCCATCATCTCATGGCTCCATACTGCATCTACCCATCATCTCATGGCTCCATACTGCATCTACCCATCATCTCATGGCTCCATACTGCATCTACCCATCATCTTATGGATCTTTTCTCCATATCCATAGAATTTATTACCTGGAGCAATGAATGCCACACTGGTTATTATCTTCAATGTACAGTTGTCTAGTGAGCGCCCCATTCCTCCATTATTACAATAAAGGAAAAGCTTTGTGTGTATTTGTAGTCACCCCCACCCTCACACAGAAGCTTTCAATAATTACATGCTGCCCTTTCCTGTTTCTGTTATCTGTGACTCTATAGTGGATCACTCATCAATGCTGTTTATTTATGATAGTACTGCACAATAAAAGAACTGGATCCCAGTGATCTATTCTGTGGAAGAAGTTCTAGAACGGAAGTATAATACTGGTTCTTACTTCGTAGGACAAAGTCGCACTACTGGTGTCTGTAAAAAACAAGAAAGAGATTGATTGGGAACAAAACCAGAACTAGTTTGGAATTCTACATATAAATAAGGAAACCTTTATAAGTTCACTTTCACGTTCATTAGCACAAAGTCCATATCTGTGAGATTATAGAAGGACACATTCATGAAGACAGATTAGTGGACGGGCTGTATAGTCCAGCATAGATGTGGGGCTCAGCTTCTGCTTTCCTCTGTTGCTCCTTCTGTCTTTTCTATTGCAGTCTTTTTTATAGATGTTTCTATTGATTATCTCCATGTTGTCTGGCCCTTTATATTGATAACTAAGGTATTTCTCTTACTTTATAGAAACCATCAGACATAGCCACAATTCGCTTCCTCAGTTACAGGAACTCCACATTGAATGTACGGTAGCTATTCCAATTTGGGGGAAACATGTGGTTAACTCTTTGAGTACTGTAACCATATAATGTTACAATACGGTTTGAAAAAAAGTTATAGACAGATATAACCCATCACAAGAATTATTGTGTGTTATCAGGCGAAATCAGGCATAGTCACTAGGGGGTTAATAGCACAAATGTGGATATACTTAATATGAATTATTAGGTGATTTTGTGATGTCTTACACGATCGCCTGAATGTGATTTTCACTATTACATAAAAGAGCATTTTATTATTGTAACTGAACCATATTAACCATTGACATCATTGAAATCCCTGAAATTAGTAGAACTTGTGGATGATAGATCTGTATCTTTTCCTCAATGGGTTTGTACATTGTAACTATTGACTTTCACTATACTCCTGAATATTACCAGATAGCAGACTTGGTGTTACATCATATTATGTCATATCAATGTTATATCACATTATTACTTTTAATATTGGGATTTTTGACCTACCAGTATTCAGTTTATATATTTATCTCACAGAACATTAATCACTGTAGAAACAAATATTACAACGGTCGGCAGGATTTTGCCATCTGATCTGAGAGCAGCAGAATGTAGAGGCAGGTACACTGATTCCAGCCATGTGTCTCTTTCTGGGCTGATCACTGTAGTTATGATTAAATCACTGCTTTATTACCAAGAGATTATCACTAGAGGACTAGTGAACCTGGTGCCATGTACTCCACCATACTCATGAGTGCTGTATAACGCCCCACCACCACTGATTGGCTGCATTCTGCCTATGCACAGTGCACAAAGAAAGCTGCCAATTAGTAGTGTGGGAAAATATACAGAGCTCAGCATTCAGAGAAATGGTAAATATGCAGAGAGTAAAACCGTGAAGGACATAATGCAGCCCAGTAATACCTCACTGGAATCAGGGTCTCTGTGCCTGCATCAAGCTGATCTCAGATCGACAGAAAAACCTGGGGAAATATTCTTATTAAGTTATTATTATGAAATAAAAGAAGAATTACAGGAATGTTCAAATATAGCTTTCATATAAATAAAACATTATGGAAAGAAGATATTACATTATCATTTTGCAATATAATGTGACCATTTATATTATCTTACCAATAAAGCTGGCGAGAGCCACACAAAGGAAGGCGATGGCGATCTTCATGATGGAAGTGGAGTTGTCGAGCTCTTTACTTCAGTGGAAAGTAAAAGCTGATGATGAATTGTACCAAAATCTTCTCCCCTTATATACATCCAGGATGATGCTGCAGGGTGATCTTGTCATTTTTCCTTATTTGTTGATTGGCACAATATAAAATATTGTCATTGTGCAAATTATTACCAGGATGTAGATCCGGCAATTCATTCTAAGAAATATTTCACTTTAATTAATTGTTTGCTTTTCTTCTTCTTTTACCTGCTGTTATATCATGCATAGATTTTCTAAACATATAAGTCACCTATGGGCTTGGACACACTTTCCTAGTTACATCAGAGTTTCACTGAGGAGACCCTGAAAGGGCTGGAGCAGTGACCCAGAACGGCCTTTCCCTCTCTGGACGGGGAGTCTGGAGCTGCACAAAAACACAAGCAGCTGACAGCCCCGTCCAGATAGGGAGAAGCCGTTCAGGGTCACTGCTCCAGCCCTTTCACAGTCTCCTCAGTGAAACTCTGATGAGTGTGTCCGAGCCCTATGGCATGATTACTGAAACACCCTGCAGATTAGTGGGGGACTGGTCCCTGAGACCCCCACCAGTCTCTACAACCATTAGTCTGATGTGTGCTGCCCAGGACATCCAGGCTCAATGAGATGTTGCACACAGTGGTGTAGAGTCCCAAAAGTCCATACAACACTGCGTGTGCACCATTAAGCAAGAGCGGAGCACACCTGTTCCTGAACAATGGGCATCAAATAAGTGTTTTCAGTGGTTGGTCAGCAGGGGTGGACTGGCCCAGGGGGGCAGAGTGGCATTTCTCTCTCAGGCCGGTCTCTTATGGCCGCTTTACACACGGCTACAGGTAACAGGTTTACCACAGGTAACTTACTGGCTGCAGTGAAATCATGGAGACATGGTTCTATCTTGTTGCTGTGTACAAATGGAACTATGTCTCCATGATTTCACTGCAGCCAGTAAGTTACCTGTGGTAAACCTGTTACCTGTAGCCCTGTGTAAAGGGGCCATTAGGGTACCGTTACACGTCGCAACATTGCATGCAATTTCACTGGCAATTTGCTGGTTGCAGTGAAATCATGTTTTGTTGTCGTGTACAAAATGGAACAATGTGTCCATGATTTCACTGCAACCAGCAAATTGCCAGTGAAATTGCATGCAATGTTGCGACGTGTAACGGTACTTTGTAGTGACTGTTTAGGACCACCAGGTCTCTAGATTGTGATGCAGCTGCTGGTATTTAAAAGATTAGCAACACTGCAGCACCTGGTGGCCATAGCTGCTGGGCAATATAGTGGTGCTGCTCCTTTAAATTCCTACATCAGGTTTCCTAATGCGTCCTCACACAGCAGCATGCTGTACGTGACACATCTTTCTTCTACATGCCGGAGAGGAGAACTTGCTCAGTAGAGATGAGCTGTGTTTGATTCGAAATGTTCGCCAATCTCAAATTCGAGCTGTTTTGGGCGGTGTTCGAGTCATTCGGCGAATGCGAACAATTAGCTTCAAATTCGGCAGTTCGAGGTTATGTTCGATAACGCTTTGTTCACCAAAAGCGTAACTGGCTGTTCACAGTAATACTGTTAATGAAGGTTAATATCCAGTTTCAGTGTATAGTGTGCAGAAGGGGAAGGCGGGGTTTAGATCAGAGCTGCGGAAATAATGCCGATCTCCATTTTTTTCCCCTAACCACATATACAGTGGGGCGGTGCAGGCTGTCAGCCAATCACACACACAGCAAAGTGCATTTTTTGCACACAAGTGTAAGAGAGTAAACTAATACGTTGCTAAAGCCAAGCAGACTGCCATTTTGTAGTGGCCCAGGAAAGTGAAAACAGTCTCTGGTTGCCATGGTGACTGCTCTGTGTCTAGGAAAGTGAAAGCACAGTCTCTGGTTGCCATGGTGACTGCTCTGTCAGTTGCTCCTGTTGTTGTTGATCTCTCTCTGCGGTGGCCATTACTAGTGTAAGGATTACAGCAGAGCCAGTGCAAGCTATATGGGCCTTTGAAGTTGTTTGCAAGCCCTGTTGTGTGGACTAAAGACTTTATCTTGAACTGAGCAAGTGTCCAGCATCTGAGGAGAGGCTGAGGAGATAGTTTGGGCCTAGTAGCAGTGTATGTTAGTCAGTGGTGTAGCCCACTTGTGAACCAAGCTACACCGCCTGTCTATTTCATACTAATTTTTAACTGCATCTAGCCCAGGTAATAGTTTGGGCCTAGTAGCAGTGTCTGTTCGTCAGTGGTGTAGCCCACTTGTGAACCAAGCTACACCACCTGTCTATTTCATACTCATTTTTAACTGCATCTAGCCCAGGTAATAGTTTGGGCCTAGTAGCAGTGTCTGTTAGTCAGTGGTGTAGCCTACTTTTGAACCAAGTAACACCGTCTGTCTATTTCATACTCATTTTTAACTGCATCTAGCCCAGGTAATAGTTTGGGCCTAGTAGCAGTGTCTGTTCGTCAGTGGTGTAGCCCACTTGTGAACCAAGCTACACCGCCTGTCTATTTCATACTAATTTTTAATTGCATCTAGCCCAGGTAATAGTTTGGGCCTAGTAGCAGTGTCTGTTAGTCAGTGGTGTAGCCTACTTTTGAACCAAGTAACACCGTCTGTCTATTTCATACTCATTTTTAACTGCATCTAGCCCAGGTAATAGTTTGGGCCTAGTAGCAGTGTCTGTTTGTCAGTGGTGTAGCCCACTTGTGAACCAAGCTACACCACTTGTCTATTTCATACTCATTTTTAACTGCATCTAGCCCAGGTAATAGTTTGGGCCTAGTAGCAGTGTCTGTTTGTCAGTGGTGTAGCCCACTTGTGAACCAAGCTACACCACCTGTCTATTTCATACTCATTTTTAACTGCATCTAGCCCAGGTAATAGTTTCGGCCTAGTAGCAGTGTCTGTTAGTCAGCAGTGTAGCCCAGTTGTGAACCAAGCTACACTGCCTGTCTATTTCATACTAATTTTTAACTGCATCTAGCCCAGGTAATAGTTTGGGCCTAGTAGCACTGTTTGGCCACTCAGCTCTGCTCGATTTCCATCCAAATAGTTTTTTGCCAACAACTGCAGAGTTGCCAATTTGTTCACATACAAAATGAGTGGCAAAAGGCCTGCTGCTGGTGTAAAGGGGAAAAAAGATTATATCTGTGGGGTAGGTGGTAAAGCAACAGTAACATCTGCTGAAGAAAGATCATCTTCCAGCCAAAGTAAGATGTCTACTTCTTTCCGTGGACAATCTGATGTCGTGTCCGTACGAAAGGGATCACAATCGCTACCAATTGTAGATGGGGCACAAAAAGAGCAGGTGCTTGAATGGATCTCCTGTGCTCCATCAAGTGGCCTCTCCTCCACCTCAACTTCCACATCCCAAATACTCCAGTCCTCTGAGGTGTCACCCCAATTACACTTGCTTCCTCCCAGCTCCCAAGTCTCCAGCTACCCTACTGAGTATGGGGTAACACAGATGGTTGAGTCTGCAGAGCTCTTCAGTCACACTATAGCCTGGGAATCAGAGGTCTGCTACAAAGCTGCAGTGAGTCCAGAGGAGGAAATGATCTGCACTGATGCCCAGAAGCTTTGTGAGTCAGATCCAGGCCCAGATGAAGAAGGTTCTGAGCATGATGTAGACCCTCCTTCCCAAACTAACTCCTCTTGGTGGAGACAATGAGGAAGATGCTAATGAGACTCAGATACCTGATTGGAACGACAACTTGACTTTTTGATCAGGGCAGGAAGAGGTTGTCTCTGAGGACGAGGGTGTGAGAACACACAGGGTGATGATGAAGATGGAGATGCCACTTACTGTCAACCCACAGTCAGACAGTCGATGAGGTCAGCAGAGGAGATGGAGGAGGATGATAGTGACGACGAGGTGAGGTTGCGCCATCCTGGACAGAGACGGAGTACTGAAAGCACGTCAACAACTGCATCCTCAGCCACAACTCTGCCTCTGAGCAGAAGTCGTGGTTGCACTGCAGGTCGCATGGGCTCTAAGCCTTGCCTTGCCTGGGCCTTTTTTGAGATCGCAAAGGATCACCCAACTCATGTCATCTGTAAGATTTGTCACCAATCTCTAAGTAGAGGCTAAAAAATCAATAGTTTGAGTACTTCATGCATGAACCGTCACATGGATATGAAGCATAAGTCGCAGTGGGAAGCTCACTGTGCTACAATGCGGCCTAGCGGGGCGGGCTAACCACCGTCAGCCCCATCAAGTGCATCCGAGTGCTATTCATCCTCTGTGACTGTGGGGACAGCAGTCACACATGCTTTTGGACGCAGACCTTCCACCTCTTTACCCGCAACAGACAGTGTGATTGACAGGTCGTCAGTTCTTTTGGAAGTGGAAACACCGTTGCTGGTGTTGAGCTCTCTCAGACATCGAGAGCACCACCTTTGGATGAAGGCAACATTATATCTCCACCTGCACCTTCCTCACAGACCAGCAATTTGCCGGGGACACCATACTCTACCCCGTCTCAGCACTGCAGCCAGCCCTCAGTCCCTCAGATGTGGACAAGTAAAAGACCATTTCCTCCTAGCCATGACAAAGCTAAGACTTTCACCATCTGCAAGCTGTTGGCTACAGAGATGCTGCCTTTCTGTCTGGTGGACACAGAGGATGTTTGAGACCTTATGTCCGTCGCAGTGCCCCAGTACCAGATGCCCAGTCGCCACTACTTCTCCAAGAAAGGTGTTCCTGCGCTTCACCAGCATGTCGCACACAACATCACCGCTTCCTTGGGAAACTCTGTGTGTGACAGGGTGTGTTTCACCAGATACACTTGGACCAGTAAGCAGGGCCATTACATGTCTCTGACTGGGCACTGGGTAACTATGGTGAGAGCTGAGAAGGGTCTGCTGTACAACTCTTGCCGTCCCCACGAGTTGTGCGCCATTCCTCTGCATGTAAGAAATTCAGGAAGGGAAGGTGTGCTACGGTCCGCGCTGCCAGAATCATCAATGAAGACCCAAGGCGATCCATCCTTGATGAAGGTGCCAGGTGGGCACTGAAACGCGTAGGAGGAGAATAAAGAAGTTTTGGATCATAACTTCGCCTTGGGTCTTCATTGATGATTCTGGAAGCGCGGACCGTAGCACACCTTCCCTTCCTGAATTTCTTGGTTTAACCCCACGTGCGTGGAGTCGGTGGAGGTCCAGCAGCAGCCATCAGGATATTTTCCTACATGCTTTTCAACCAGTTGTGGGTCACACAACTGAAGTAGGTGAGTGGATTGCCTTTTTCACCGCCGAAATTGTAGTGTCTAGTGATAGGGGCACCATTGCGCCTCTTGTCCCCCTCCCCTCTTTTTTATTCCTCTGCATGTAGAAGTTCCTCCACTGCTTCTGCCTCCTCAACCTCATCTTGGTCCTCCACCTCCGCCCAAAGCCTGTCTGGTAATGCCACCCACGTTGTAACTGAGCACAAGGAATCCTGCACACCTCCTTACTGTGCTGGCAGGAGGGCTCAACGGCATGAGGCGGTCTTTACCTTGAAATGTCTGGGAAATCTGAGTCACACAGCTGAGGAGTTGTGGTAAGCTCTGGAGACCAAGTTTCTGCAATGGTTGTCTCCACTCATCCTGCAGCCAGGGAAGGCCGTGTGCGACAATGCGCAAACCTGGGTGCGGCCCTTCGCTGGGGCAATGTGACACATGTGCCTTGTATGGCTCACGTGTTGAACTTGGTTGTCCAGCAATTTTTAACCAACTATCCAGGCCTAGATGGGCTTCAACAGAGGGCACGGTCACTGTGTTCTCACTTCTGCCGTTTGCATCCCGCAGCTCAATGACTTGCATCGCTCCAGAAGTCTTTTGGCCTGCCGGTTCACCGTCTCAAATGCGATGTGCCGACTCACTGGAATTCGACTCTGCACATGTTGCAGCGACTGTGGCAGCACCACCGAGCCCTGGTGCAATACGTTATGACGTATAGCCTGGGCCACCGAGATCCAGAGGTGGGGCAGATCAAGGACCTATGCACCCTTCTGCACAGTTTTGAAATGGCGATGAAGATGTTTAGCGCTGACGATGCCATTATCAGCATGACTATTCCGGTCATCTACATGCTGGAGCACACTCTAAACAGTATTTGGAGTCAGGTGGTGGGACAAGAGGAGGGGGAGGAAGTACAGGACGAGTCATATGCGGAAGGGATAACAAGATCTCCAAGGTCCAGACGGTCGGCAGCACCAAGGCGGCAGGCATGGGAGGGTGGGGGAGAGAGATTAATGAGGGCGCATGGTAGCAGCCAAACTGTTGAGGAAGGTGCAGGAGTAAGAAGTGGAGGATGAACTGGCGATGGGCATGGAAGAGTCATCAGATGAGGGAGACCGTGATCACATTTCTCTTCTGCGAGGTTGGGGAGAGAGAGCAGAGCAAGGAAGCATGATTCTCACCTAGCCGCCACCAACACAACAAGGACTTGGTCCTCCTGGATGCGCAAGACACATGAGCGCCTTTTTGCTGCACTACCTGCAACATGACCCTCAAATTGTCAGAATTCGAAGTAATGCCGACTACTGGGTTGCCACACTCTTAGATCCCCGATACAAGACAAAATATGGTGAAATAATTCCAGCCATAGAAAGAGACGGACGCATGCAGGTGTATCAGCAGAAGCTGTTACAGAATCTTATTATGCTTTTCCACAAAACACCAATGGTGCACAGAGTGAATCTCACAAGAGTATCTCCAAGTTAACATCAATGCCATGACTGGGGAACTGGAGCCTTGCTCATTTTGGGCTTCCATTCTGGAAAAATTGCCTGAGCTCACCACTCATGCCTTGGAAATCTTGTCGTACCCCGCAGCCAGCGTTCTCTCTGAATGTGTCTTCATCGCTGCTGGTGGTGTGCTGACAGAGCGAACGCGTCTGTCCAGTGACAATGTGGTCAGACTAACGTTCATCAAAAAGTCATGGTTCCGCAAGGACTTTTCTACACCAGTGTCATCCTGGGGAGACTAAAGGCTTGTGGATTTTTGAATGTGCTTCATGAAAGTAACCATTTTAAGTTTGCAACTGTGGGGCAATTGATACCACTTAAGTGGTGTCTGTGGCCAAATTTTTGGAAAAAATGGAGACTCTTGTTGGAGTCCCCTTGCTGTGTTTTACATAATTTTAGAAGGGCATGATATGCCTGTAACTGTGTCTCCTCCTCCTTTTACTCGTCCAGATCTTTTCGCATTTTTATATGTACTTGTCACTTTTCCGTGTTTGTTGTGTCTTCTGAGTAGTTTGTCACCTTTTGGACACCTTAGAACGTGTTTTCTATGTGTTTGTATGTGTTTGTGTTTGCCTGCATTGTTTTCAATGGTGTTCGACAGTGTTCGACGGCGTACAACGGTGTTCGACGAACACTTCAGGCACACCTACTACGGCCATATCCCCAGAGGACCCTTACTTCTGAGCAGCGCATTTTCAATTACCGGCTATCCCGGGCCCGCCGTGTGGTTGAAAATGCGTTCGGGATCATGGCAAATACATTCCGGGTTTTTCATACACGTCTGCATATGAAACTGGAATCTATTGACGTGGTAGTGCTGGCCTGCTGTGGGCTGCATAACTTCCTGCGTCGTAGGGATCGGTCATCATACACGCCGGCAAGTTATGTGGACCATGGTGTGGCGCCACTCCAGCCGCTGACTCATGGTCGGACTCAGCAGGATGCCAGGAACAGTAGAGACGCACACTGCTCCTATTTTAATGGCCCTGAGGCAGTGGGCTGGCAGCACCAGCAGGTGTAGTGTGGCTGGTGTTGTCAGGGCTGCACATGATGGCCATGGTGTACTAAGCAGGGTGGCTGCACCATGTATTGTTTATTTTTATGTTATTGTGTGCACATGTTTTAGTTAGATAGGTAGTTGAGTTTTTTTTCGTGTTTTGGGGGGTGGTGCATGTGGCGCCCCACCATGTAGGTGCTACAAAATGGGTACTGCACCCAGAAAAGCGGTGTAGTACTCCACTGCAATTGGGACTATGGTCACTAGATGGAACCCTAGAGTGACACCCACGCACTAAAGTAGTAGGTGGGAGGGACCCTGGGAGGAGATATAGTGCCCTGTAGGGGGAACTAGTTAGTCGGTCGGAGAGTAGAATCGGAGGAAGGGAGTGTGGAATGAGCCAGGCAGCCAGCCTGAAGGAGCCAAGAGAGCCATCTCGGCTGATAGGCCCATGAAAGGAAAGATCCCAACTAAAGGGAAAGAAAGCAAGGAAACTCACAGACGCAGAGTTCACTTGAGTGGGGAAGTGAGTAACGGATAGAGTTTGCCCCATAAGAAGTAAACCGGGTACCGGAGTCCGCACCTGTTGGATGTGATTTCCCGCACTGTCTCCTGTCCTGAATATTTCCTATATGATTAATAACTCAAGTTGGAAAATAAATAATGATGTTTAATAACAGGAAAATAAGACAATTCAAATAACAATTATAATAAAGATAACAATAAAACCTATCTTCAATGTCCTCTAATCAGAGAAAAATACAAATGCATCTATATATCAATAGTCATGGCAGAGAGAGAGAGAGAGATAGAAAGAGATAGTGAGAGAAAGGTTACATGGAAGATATGGATTAGAAATGATACTTAGGCCAGATGTAGATGGTCTTATCCCATGGTCCAAGGTAGAAAAGAGAAGAGAGAGAGTGTCTTGATTTCACCTCCATTTATAGTACAGATTTCACATCCACACCCACATACAACCCACGACTCCGCCCTTCTTTCAGTATCTTCGGTGGCAATCTTATGTGACATTATTGGTTGCAGTGGTAATCACCTGCCTGCTGATGGCGTCCTTGCATTAGGTAAGAAATCCTTGTATAGGGTGGGTTTACCTCCATCTTGACTGGCTCCAAGATGTCTATCTGAAGCATAATTGTTTCATTATTCAAAACACCACAAGCATTGTATAGCAATATACATCTCCATAGGCTGGAGACTGGGTGTCTTCCTGATGAGCAATGGTCAATGCTCCAAATCCACAAAGGCTGTATACACATGTAGATAAGATTAGTTGGCAAACAGCGTCTATATTGAAGATCCACAGAGGATGTGTATTCCTGTATTGTCCAGGAGCCTGCAGGGCCAATGTTCTTTTTGTATGTAAAGGCAACCTTTACTATCTCACACACAAGAAAACAGGCCTTCTGGCCTAACAGATCACAATCTTGTATATGATTGAAGAGTCCTGGAAATATTCAGCTCTCCTAAACTCCAATATGGATTTCAGCGATTCCAATAAACTTACATTGTCCATGTTGGCTTCCAACATACCCCCCTTTGTGTCTGAATGACACATGACATTTTAAGGGGCCACAAATCCAGAATCCTCTTCGCCACTGTAGTTGACTCCTCTTCTTAGGGCACAGAGCCGCCGACACATTCACTCACCATATGTCAACATTCACTCCAAGAACAGTTAATTTGTTATATCTTGCTTTCTAATAGGACATTGAAGAAGGCATACATGGAAAATACACATCAAATTTTACATAGGATCATTACATCACACAAAAAATCACATGGAACAACAATTAAACAATTTCATCATTTCTCATAGGATATTCACTTCTACTATAGGTTTCGTTTTGGAATCAAGCAGTCTTTACTACTGTGCCCTCTTCTGCCACAATTCTCACATATTACAATTTCTTTTAATTCAATGGGAATTTGTACATTTGTCTCACATGATGCAATTTTGACGTTGGCTTGTTCTTTAACCATTACACTATCTTTATGGTTGCCATTTGCATCAATGATTATATCTGTGTGTGCAAATAATACCTTCCCATATTCCTCATTTGGTAATATACCCTGATCGATATCTCCAGAGTGTTCAATGTGAGTTGATTCTATAGCATTTGTGATTCCAATTGTCAACAAAATTGCTGCAATTCCAATATCCAGAATCCAGAAATTTCCGTCTCTTAATTCACGCTTCATTTAGGATCCTGGAAAACAAGAACAAGAGCGGCATCAAATTCTTATCAGTTATATCCGTTTACATTGATCTGCATGAACCCACTTTTCTATATCCCTCCTTTTCATGCATTTGACACTTTTCTTGTCTACTCGCTTAACCTTTACCACTTGTTCACTCAGCGTCATGGTTACCACATAAGGTCCTGTCCAGTTTGCATCCCATGAAGATTTGGGTACAAAATTCTTTACCATCACCTTGTCACCTAGTTGTAATTTTATTGGTGGCTTGCCTGGTTCTTCCTTTGCTTTTGGAGCCATATTGGCAGCTGCAAAATGTAAATATTTTTGCACTTGGTCCTGTAACTGTGTCAGGAACTTTTCCTTCTCTGCACTTTCTCTCATGGGGGTACTAAGTTTGGGATCTGCAGGATGGCAAAGGTTCATTACTCTACCGGTCATTAATTGATATGGGGTGATTGCAGTGCTCTTTGCATCAGTTCCCCGTATTGCCATTAAAATTGTCATCATATCAGGCATTTTGGCAACCACATTAGTGACTGGAGGGGTACACTTATTTAAAGCTCTGTAATCCAATGTCGGACGCCAACCATTTGGTTTCTTAACTGGCCATAGGGGCGCATTATTGGTGGATTGGCATTCCCTGATAACATTTTGAATTAGCAAATCATCCAGTATTCTCTTAATGTAGGGGACTGACTCTGGCGGTATTTTATATTGTCTCTGGGGAGGGGGATCAGGACCCTCTACCATTACCACCATATTGGATACCTTGCCACATTGGGTTTTTGAATTTGCCCACACATTGGTATGCTGCCACAAGATGTCTGCCAATATTTCATCATCTGTTCTCAAAAGCATGGTTGGATCTAAAGATTCAGTACCTTTGATTGAATCGATACCATAATTGTCAGTAACCATTTTTAAACAACCTTTATACCGTGATCCTCTCCACAACATCCAGTTGCACAAATCAAGAATAAGTCCATGTTCCTTCATAACATCTGACCCAATAATGGTACCCTCATGTGTTGGTGAAAGATATAAGCTATGCTCAACACATAGGTCTCCCAGGTTAATTGTTACTGGTAATGATTGTTCTGAAGGTACTAATTGTCCTCCAAACCCTCTCAGAAAAATATGTTTACCACCAGGGTCTTTAATCAAATCCAGATTAGTCAAACTGACAGCAGCACCTGTATCCAGTAAAATGTTTGTACGATGGCCCCCTACCGTACCCTGAATACGAGGTCTCCCACCCTTGTCCCTGCTTAGCTGACTCACTAGGGACAACACCGGGGCCTGACATCCCTATTGTTTTACATAAGGATTTGTTGGAGGTGGGGTCTTTAACTCCTCTGGCTTCCCTGCCATTGCCTTGCCAATCTTCCTCAACTCTTCCAGAAGTGGGCCATATAATGTAACTTCAGGAAGACTATGCTCTCCATTACTTGCATTATTTGATTCTTGTTTTTGATCGTGCTTCCTATTAATAAAAGGTCTATTATTGATCACTCTTTTACTACTTCTGCATTCTTTCATAGTGTGACCTGTGTATCCACATTTGTAACATTTCCCAATAAACCTTACTTTGCCTTCATTTTTGACTACTTCTGAGATCCTCTTTTGGGGCTTGTTGTCATGACTTGTGTCCTGAATCCAATCCTTTAATATATTTACAAAGGCTTGATAGGAATTTGCATTCCTCAAGGCAACTTTTGTTGGATAATCAACAAAAGTGCATTTGTTAGCCATTGAATATAGAAAACTATTATCATCAGGCAACATGTCAGGGCAGTTATAGGTAGAACGATATAATGTCAAATATTCACTGCAAAAAATAATTGGATCATCTCCTCTATTTAGTTTTAAATTTTCTAAGGCATTACTACCTCTCGTATCCCGTCCTCCCATAACTCTCTTTAATTCCTCCATTCTGTCACTAGCATTTCCCCAATTACATTCAAGATCTGCAGACAATCCTTTGTGAGATCCTACAGGGGGCTGCAACTTTTCACAGAGTTGGGATGGGAGCCATACCCGAAGTAATGCACACGCAGCCCTATTACCTAGATTGTATTGTGTCACTACAGCTTCTAACTTATTAGAAAGACTAATGGCTGATGCGCTTGTGTCAAATTTCCCTAATATCTGGCATAGGTTTGTCTTTTCTTGTATGCTGAGTGTTGTGCATTGTGCTTGATTGCTGCTATTCATAAGCAAACAGTCTCTCATTTGTCTCATTCTATCTGACTCAGGAGTAAAGAGAGAGGAACTGTGATTTGGGCTATCTTCAGGGTTATCAGCACTGCATACAGGCTGCTCCTCCCCCCTTTTCCAGTCTCTTTTCTCCTGGTCATTAGACTTGCACATCTGATTACAACAATGGTTATTTACTTTAGTACTCTCCTGTGATTTCAAAGACATATTACCATGTTCTTTTATCTCCAATTTAACATTGGCATCATGCAATTGGTTTCTAAGTATCGTCATAACATCAGTATACCTTGCTTCTTTTTCTTCTAGCAAAGCAATTTGTTGTTCTCTAAGTTTACATCTCTCCTTGTACTCCTCCAACTTATCTTCTAACTCACAATTTTGGTACATCATATTGTCTACTTCATCCCTTAGATTTTCACATTCACAACTATGATCTTCAGCACTAGCAATAGCTACACTGACTTCCTGTTCAATTTTATCCACTTCACCTCTTAATTGAGCTTTCTCTGAATACCAATGCAATTCCTTTTGTTCTGCAATTCCCTTCATGTTCAACAACATACACAAAACATTTGCTAATTTCTCTTTCTTTGCTTTCTTTTTGGACAATTTACTTTTGTTATCACTCTGCCCTTCACATTGTTTCATTAAATCATTAAACTGATGTGTCAACGCATCATCAGCACAAGTACTAAACTGAGCAGAGGCATACTTTTCAATAAACTTATTGACTATCTCCATGTTATTTAAGTCCAACTACTTTCTCAAAAGAAAACAAAAAATAAACAAATCAACTTTCCAAACAGAAATGACAAATACGTAACAACAATACACAAACCAGTGAATATTACTTCACTAAACCAGGGACTCAGATTGAATACAATCTTCCCTCAGGCAATTACTGCCACAGTCTTGCGACTTAACTTATACCTGACTGACAGTGTCTCATGCACTTGATCAACTACAGATCCAAGATCCAGGCCACGAGTGATCTCCTATTGAAGCATAAGGCTACTTCCCCTTAACATGAGATTTAGATTTTAACCTATAACTCACTTTCTTCTCAGAGATGTCTGGTTTTACCCTTTAGATCTTATGAGAACTTCAATCAACAGGGAGCTACCCTAACTTTACCGGCAACAATTCAACAAAAAATAACAAAAACAAAAAAACACTCCACTAACAAAAAGACAAACAGGCCTGAACTTAACAGATAGCCATTAATAACCATAAAATATAATGCATGTATAAAATCTAATTAAAGGAATGTATGCTCACCAATTAAGCGCGTCCGCTCACTGATGTAGAATATCCCAGAATTTCCGGTCAATATCTCAGGCGTTCCACAGTTTCCACGACCAGCGTGTCAGTTGTCCACCGATAAGATATTCTCCTTAGGTCTGTTTCCTTGAAGAATAGGCTTTCTTGTCTTGGAACCAGATATTCTCAGGCACTTGGATGAAGCAGTTGGGAACTTCTAGGTTCTGCGTAGAATGTTGTTTCCACGTCCCATCTGGGGTGCCAAATGTTGGATGTGATTTCCCGCACTGTCTCCTGTCCTGAATATTTCCTATATGATTAATAACTCAAGTTGGAAAATAATAATGATGTTTAATAACAGGAAAATAAGACAATTCAAATAACAATTATAATAAAGATAACAATAAAACCTATCTTCAATGTCCTCTAATCAGAGAAAAATACAAATGCATCTATATATCAATAGTCATGGCAGAGAGAGAGAGAGAGATAGAAAGAGATAGTGAGAGAAAGGTTACATGGAAGATATGGATTAGAAATGATACTTAGGCCAGATGTAGATGGTCTTATCCCATGGTCCAAGGTAGAAAAGAGAAGAGAGAGAGTGTCTTGATTTCACCTCCATTTATAGTACAGATTTCACATCCACACCCACATACAACCCACGACTCCGCCCTTCTTTCAGTATCTTTGGTGGCAATCTTATGTGACATTATTGGTTGCAGTGGTAATCACCTGCCTGCTGATGGCGTCCTTGCATTAGGTAAGAAATCCTTGTATAGGGTGGGTTTACCTCCATCTTGACTGGCTCCAAGATGTCTATCTGAAGCATAATTGTTTCATTATTCAAAACACCACAAGCATTGTATAGCAATATACATCTCCATAGGCTGGAGACTGGGTGTCTTCCTGATGAGCAATGGTCAATGCTCCAAATCCACAAAGGCTGTATACACATGTAGATAAGATTAGTTGGCAAACAGCGTCTATATTGAAGATCCACAGAGGATGTGTATTCCTGTATTGTCCAGGAGCCTGCAGGGCCAATGTTCTTTTTGTATGTAAAGGCAACCTTTACTATCTCACACACAAGAAAACAGGCCTTCTGGCCTAACAGATCACAATCTTGTATATGATTGAAGAGTCCTGGAAATATTCAGCTCTCCTAAACTCCAATATGGATTTCAGCGATTCCAATAAACTTACATTGTCCATGTTGGCTTCCAACAGCACCTGTGAGATCCTCTAAAGCTCACAGAAAATCCGCTAAACAGGGATATTGTATATATGACCCTGACTCCCAAGGAGCCCACAAGAGGGGAACCAGAACCGCAATAGGCGGCTGCGGCATTCAACAAAAGGTTAACCCGACCGGTACAAAAGGGAGAGGAGACAGAACAAGAAGCAGCAGGAGGCCAGGTCTTCTATAAGAGATCAGGCTTCATAACACTGGGAACAGAAGATAAGGAAAGGAACATAAAGGAGGGTTCCATCTTCAGCCAGAAATCCCAATTTCAGCCTGGAGCATTTGCCAGTGTACCATCTGACTAACTGTTGAACTGTAGAGCTGAATGAAAGTGTTCAAGTAAAAGTTACCCGGTGAAGTGAAGTTCTGACTCCGCTGCATCTTTCCTATATAAACTGCTTTATTACTGCATCACTGCCCCGGTGGTCCAGTCCCACCTGCGGGGACTATTCCATCCAAGCCGCAATACCACCGACCACCGGAGGACTGTGGCGGTGCTGGTGGTCATCACCAGACTCAGCAGGTGGTGTCACGAAGACAAAGACTTGTAAATAATAATTTCCCCTGTAAATAACCCCCAATTTCAGTTGACTCCCAAGGCCACGGCTTCCGGATGGCCACCCGTGACTTCCCGGACTGAAAGAGAGCCCGAGAGCCGAGTACCCGAGCCCTGGGTGCGCGTCATGCACACTTTAACATTTTATTTTCATTTATTCTGTATTTCTGTGCCAATGTGTTTGTTGTGTGTTTACAATGTAACATGATGTTTTAATGTACATTGTGTATTTTTTATGTTGAAAGGTTTTTGTCATTTTCCAAATAATACATAATTTTTTTTGGATCCAAAGAACAACGTGTGAGACTCATTACTTGGGGATGGAGGGCAGTTTAATCAAGCTTTATGGTGTGCCCAGTGCTTTGTCACCCATTGTCACCTATGGCTGGGTACGAGACACATTATGTGTTGATATGCATGAGCCAGGTTAAGCAATTTGTCACACAGTGTACGTGGCAAATGTGTGTAGATATACATTGTGGTGTGGTGTGGGCAGAGGGACACCTGGACACACAACACATTGATCCTGGCCATGATATTGTGGGGCATGTAGGTTGACAGAATTTGTGGTACACATGTGCACACACACACATAGTTGAATGGTGTCAGGGCAGCTGGACAATGCCATGGACAAATGTAGGCACATATGCTATCTGGGTTATATTCCCACCTTCAGCTACAGACGCACACATAGCAAACCACATAGTATGGTAACGCACTGACTGTGTAGCTCCAAACCGCTCCTGTGTGACGCGTGAGCGTCTCCTAACTGGATTTAAGCACACTTGTCCACGACACAAGCGTCTATTCCATGTGAAAAGGCAACACAATTGCGTCACGTATTAGCCAGCCTTCCTGCGCACCCTGGCCAATCAGGACGCTATCGCGTTGGCCAATGATTGTATTTGGGGCGCGGTGTAGCGGAGTTTGGCACACTTATGTGTTCGAGCCGCTGCACAGGTACGCCCACATTCCCTTAGTGATTGCAGCGTGTGAAGAGCCGTCAGGACTCAACCGGATGTTTCCCGCAGGTTCTGTGATAACTTCCGGGGAGCCACGTTCCCTTAGGTTGACGACACAATTGCGGCGTCTAAATGCGGCATTGGCGTTCGCTATCAACCGTCAAAAACGTGCACGCGCACGGTGATAGTTGCGGCATGTGAAGGTACCTTAATAGAAGTCCTTTGTACTGTACATAGCCCATTCACTATCTCTCTGGACATAACTCTTCTTCAAACTCCACTAAACCCAAAAACTCTACACAGATGTCTGGTGACCATTCATTTCTATCCCCCACTTCCTCAAGATGCCTGGACCGTCACTGTAATAAGCCCCTGTACTTAGTCTAACCCCAATCTCGTTGTAGATTGAAAGCTCTTTTGAGCAGGGTCACCCTTATTTTTGCTTTAATTATTGTATTCTACTTTTTACACCCTCCAACCAAACCTACATGATATTTATAGTGAAAAATTGGAACCGCACCAAAAATTACCTCAATTTATGTGTTAAGCTTTCCCAACCAGCAATTCAGATGGATCCTTACAATAGGGTAAAAAAAGGAAAAACAGCACAAAAAAATTGAAAAAGAATGGACTTTATTGCCCAACATGTGGCCCGCGCCAATGGGCAATAAAGTCCACTTTTTTCTATGTTTTTGTGCTGTTTTTCCTTTTTTATTTTTTATTTTTTATTTTTTTTACACATTCTCTCTCTATTATATATTACCCACATACACACTTGAGACTCCTGTGATCTGAATACACAATAGCTGTATACACAATAGAGAATACACAATAGAGACGGCTACTAGCTGTATACACAATAGATATGGCTGCGGGCTGTATAGACAATGGAGATGGCTTTTGGCCATATGGACAATGGAGATGGCTGCGGGCTATACACACAATAGGGAATACACAATAGAGACTGCTGCTGCCCATATACACAATGGAGATGGCTGCGGGACAAATACACAATGGAGATGGCTGCGGGACAAATGCACAATGGAGACTGCTGGGTTGTATGCACATTAGTGACTGCTGCGGGATGTATACACATTGGAGACTGTGCACAGCCCGAAGGCTGTCAGCAGACTCACTTTCTCTCACTGTCTGACTCTAACTAAGTGACTCCTGTTGCCACCTCTCCCTACTCCTCACTACAACTAAGTCCTCCCTCCAAGCAGTGTCAGTCACAACCCTAAAAAAGATATTTATGCCCAGCCCACTGATCAGAGTTTGGGAAGTGTGTGCATGCAGAGACACACGCACTATCAGCCAGGCACACACATGCACACTCAGCCAGGTACACACATGCACACTCAGCCAGGTATGCACACGCACACCCAGCCAGGCACACACACACGTGCACACCCAGCCAGGCACACACACACGTGCACACCCAGCCAAGCACACACACATGCACATCCAGACAGGCACACACACACATGCACACCCAGCCAGGCACACACACACATGCACACCCAGCCAGGCACACACACATGCACACCCAGCCAGGCACACACACACATGCATACCAAGCCAGGCACACACACACAAATGCACACCCAGCCAGACACACACACATGCATACCCAGCCAGGCACACACACACATGCACACTCTGCCAGGCACACACACACATGCACATTCAGCCAGGCACACACACACATGCACACCCAGCCAGGCACACACACACACACACACACACACACACACACACACACACCCATGCACACTCAGCCAGGGACATATGGGCTAGATATGGATGGAGGACTTACAGGCAGGGACTTAGACTTGTGCCCCCCCCATTTCTCCTGATTCTCCCCTCTTGTGGCCCCCCATTAACCCTGCTTCCTCCCTCTTGTGGACCCCCCCTTCTCCCTGCATTTCCCCTCTTGTGGCCCCCCATTCTCCCTGTTTCTCCCCTCTTATTGTGGCCCCCCATTCACATATTTATGCTCAGCCCACTGATCAGAGTTTGGGAAGTGTCTGCATGCAGAGACACACGCACTATCAGCCAGGCACACACATGCACACTCAGCCAAGTACACACATGCACACTCAGCCAGGTATGCACACGCACACCCAGCCAGGCACACACACACACGTGCACACCCAGCCAGGCACACACACACGTGCACACCCAGCCAAGCACACACACATGCACATCCAGACAGGCACACACACACATGCACACCCAGCCAGGCACACACACACATGCACACCCAGCCAGGCACACACACACATGCACACCCAGCCAGGCACACACACACATGCATACCAAGCCAGGCACACACACACAAATGCACACCCAGCCAGACACACACACATGCATACCCAGCCAGGCACACACACACACATGCACACCCAGCCAGGCACACACACACATACACACCCATGCACACTCAGCCAGGGACATATGGGCTAGATATGGATGGAGGACTTACAGGCAGGGACTTAGACTTGTGCCCCCCCCATTCTCCCTGCATCTCCCCTCTTGTGGCCCCCCATTCTCCCTGTTTCTCCCCTCTTATTGTGGCCCCCCATTCACCCTGTGTCTCCCCTCTTGTGACCCACCATTAACCTTGCTTCTTCCCTCTTGTGGCCCCCTCCATTCACCCTGCTTCTCCCCTCTTGTGGCCCCCTACATTTTCCCTGCTTCTCCCCTCTTGTGGCCCCCCCATTCTTCCTGCTTCTTCCCTCTTGTGGCCCCCCATTCTACCTGCTTCTTCCCTCTTGTGGCCCCCCATTCTCCCTATTTCTCCCCTCTTATTGCGGCCCCCCATTCACCCTGCTTCTCCCCTCTTGTGGCCCCCCATTCACCCTGCTTTTTCCCTCTTGTGGCCCCCCATTCACCCTGCTTCTTCCCTCTTGTGGTCATCTCCAGTCACCCTGCTTCTCCCCTCTTGTGGCCCCCTACATTCTCCCTGCTTCTCCCCTCTTGTGGCCCCCCATTCTCCCTGTTTCTCCCCTCTTATTGCGGCCCCCTATTCACCCTGCTTCTTCCCTCTTGTGGCCCCCCATTCACCCTGCTTTTTTCCTCTTGTGGCCCCCTCCAATCACCCTGCTTCTCCCCTCTTGTGGCCCCTTACATTCTCCCTTCTTCTCCCCTCTTGTGGCCCCCTACATTCTCCCTGTTTCTCCCCTCTACTGTGGCCCCCCATTCACCCTGCTTCTCCCCTCTTTTGGCCCCCCATTCACCCTGCTTCTCCCCGCTTGTGGCCCTCTCCAACTCACCCTGCTTCTTTCCTCTTGTGGCCCCTGTGCTGCCCCCCCCCAGCTCTCTTTAGCTCATTGGCGCTTACCTTGTCCTGCTCCTGCTCCCAGACGGTCCTCACGCAGCCGGCACCTCTGCAGCATCTGCGCTTCCGGGTCAGGAGGAGCTCAGCTGCTCTGATATCCAAGCTGAGCTCACTCACTGATCCCGGAAGTGCCAGCACGCAGGGGGTAAATGCAGCGGCAGTGTCCCAGCAGTATTCAATAAATCCTGGGACTCTGCTGCCGCACCAACACCCCCCTGCATTGACCTGGCCTGGGTGCGGAGGAGAGAAGTCAGGGGGCGGGGCCCGGTGGCGGCAGCGGCGATTCCTCAAAGGTGAGGGGGAACCTGCCACCCGTACAACAAAACAAAAGGGGGCGGGGCATGCTCCAAACAGCCATGCCCCTTGCTAGCAAGTTTGGGCCCCCCCTGCCCCTGTTTAAATGGCCACGCCCCCTCTAAAAAACCAGCAGGCCCCTTAATCATTAAGGCCAGTAAGGCCATAACGGCGGCCCTGTTTGTGTGTGTGTTCAACAAGCAGTTTTAAGTATTGATTTGAAGGTTTATTCTTCCTTTCTTATTAAAAGCTATGTGATCCTTGCTTCAAGTAACATGTCTGGCTTGATTTTTTCCAAACTGGATTGATTTGTTCTTCTTGCCATCCATGGTATTGATAACATTCTTCTCCAGCACCACATTTCGAAGGTGTTGATTCTTCTCCTGTTCCTTTATCGTCCACGTTATATCTTAGATTGTTGAGGATTCTTCCATCAATTTTGATCCCTTCTTCTGTCAGCACAATGTGTTATTAAACAGGCTGTTGGTAATCCTTAGGTAGCAATCATTTACCTATAACCATATATGTTGAGGATCCTGACATCTACTATATAATCGTCTAATGTTGTCGGTCTGTCACGGAAATCGCGCGCCAGACAGAGGCCGCTCATTGCAGACTATGCAAAACAGCCGCACGACGCGCAATTTCCCTCAGACACAGACACCGCGCTGTCAGCCTCCTCCTGCCCGCGGGTGCGCCCACCTCCGGCCCCCTCTTGCCCGCCACTCCATTCCCACCACCGCTGCTCCATTCACCTTCCACCACCCACCCGCTGCTCAATTCACCTCCCCCCTCACTGCTCCATTCACCTCCCCCCGATACTCCATTCACCTCCCTCCCCCTGCTGCTCCATTCACCTCCCCCCGCTGCTCTTTTCCTCTCCCCTCCCCACTCCTCTTTTCCTCTCCCCTCCCCGCTCCATTCTCCCCCACCCTCCGTCTCACCCGCACCCTGTGTTTTCGCCTCTACAGCAGATAATGAGCGGTCATGTGACAGGCTCTGTGCACGTCACTTCAGCGCGCCTATCACATGACGGCTCATTACCTGCTGTAGTGCGATGTAAACACCGGGTATGGGTGAGACCGGAGCAGATAGGAGGGGGGATCCATCCTGCGCTGATCACTGGCCCTCCATCCTGTGCTGATCACTGGCCCTCCATCCTGCGCTGACCACTTGCCCTTCGTCCTGCACTGACCACTGGCCCTCCATCCTGCGCTGTCCACCGAGCCTCCATCCAGCGCTGACCACCGAGCCTCTATCCTGCGCTGTCCACCGAGCCTCCATCCTGCGCTGACCACCGAGCCTCCATCCTATGCTGACCACCGACCCTCCATTCTACACTGACCACCGAGCCTCCATCCTGCGCTGACCACCGAGCCTCCATCCTGCGCTGATCACTGAGCCTCCAACCTGTGCTGACCACTCTGCCTCCATCCTGCGCTGACCACTCTGCCTCCATCCTGCGCTGACCACTCTGCCTCCATCCTGCGCTGACCACTCTGCCACCATCCTGTGCTGACCACTCTGCCTCTATCCTGCACTGACCACTAAGCCTCCATCCTCTGCTGACCACTCCATCCTGCGCTGACCACTGGCCCTCCATCCTGCGCTGACCACTCTGCCTCCATCCTGCACTGACCACTCTGCCTCCATCCTGCGCTGACCACCAAGCCTCCATCCTGCGCTGACCACTCTGCCTCTATCCTGCGCTAACCACTCTGCCTCCATCCTGCGCTGACCACCACCAAACCTCCATCCTGCACTGACCACTCTGCCTCCATCCTGCGCTGACCACTGAGCCTCCTTCCTGCGCTGACCACTGAGCCTCCATCCTGCGCTGACCACTCTGCCTCCATCCTGCACTAACCACTCTGCCTCCATCCTGCACTGACCACTCTGCCTCCATCCTGCACTGATCACTCTGCCTCCATCCTGCGCTGACCACTGAGCCTCCTTCCTGCGCTGACCACTGAGCCTCCATCCTGCGCTGACCACTCTGCCTCCATCCTGCACTAACCACTCTGCCTCCATCCTGCACTGACCACTCTGCCTCCATCCTGCACTGATCACTCTGCCTCCATCCTGCGCTGACCACTCTGCCACCATCTTGCGCTGACCACTCTGCCACCATTCTATGCTGACCACTCTGCCTACATCCTGCACTGACCACTAAGCCTCCATCCTCTGCTGACCACTCCATCCTGTGCTGACCACTGGCCTTCCATCCTGCGCTGACCACTCTGCCTCTATCCTGCGCTGACCACTCTGCCTCCATCCTGCGCTGACCACCAAGCCTCCATCCTGCGCTGACCACTCTACCTCCATCCTGCTCTGACCACTCTGCCTCCATCCTGTGCTGACCACTCTGCCTCCATCCTGCGCTGACCACCGCCGAACCTCCATCCTGCACTACCACTCTGCCTCATCCTGCTAACCTCTGCTCCATCCTGCTGACCATGACCTCCATCCTCTGATGACCACTCCATCCTGTGCTGACCACTGAGCCTCCATCCTGCGCTGACCACTGAGCCTCCATCCTTCACTGACCACTCTGCCTCCATCCTGCACTAACCACTCTGCCTCCATCCTGCACTGACCACTCTGCCTCCATCCTGCACTGATCACTCTGCCTCCAGTCCTGCGCTGACCACTCTGCCACCATCTTGCGCTGACCACTCTGCCACCATCCTGTGCTGACCACTCTGCCTACATCCTGCGCTGACCACTAAGCCTCCATCCTCTGCTGACCACTCCATCCTGTGCTGACCACTGGCCCTCCATCCTGCGCTGACCAATCTGCCTCTATCCTGCGCTGACCACTCTGCCTCCATCCTGCGCTGACCACCAAGCCTCCATCCTGCTCTGACCACTCTACCTCCATCCTGCTCTGACCACTCTGCCTCCATCCTGCACTGATCACTCTGCCTCCGTCCTGCGCTGACCACTCTGCCACCATCTTGCGCTGACCACTCTGCCACCATCCTGTGCTGACCACTCTGCCTACATCCTGCACTGACCACTAAGCCTCCATCCTCTGCTGACCACTCCATCCTGTGCTGACCACTGGTCCTCCATCCTGCGCTGACCACTCTGCCTCTATTCTGCACTGACCACTCTGCCTCCATCCTGCGCTGACCACCAAGCCTCCATCCTGCGCTGACCACTCTACCTCCATCCTGCTCTGACCACTCTGCCTCCATCCTGTGCTGACCACTCTGCCTCCATCCTGCGCTGACCACCGCCGAACCTCCATCCTGCACTGACCACTCTGCCTCCATCCTGCGCTGACCACTCTGCCTCCATCCTGCGCTGACCACTGAGCCTCCATCCTCTGATGACCACTCCATCCTGTGCTGACCACTGAGCCTCCATCCTGCACTGACCATCGAGCCTCCATCCTGCGCTGACCACTCTGCCTCCATCCTGCGCTGACCACTCTGCCTCCATCCTGCGCTGACCACTCTGCCTCCATCCTGCGCTGACCACTCTGCCTCCATCCTGTGCTGACCACTCTGCCTCCATCCTGCGCTGACCACTCTGCCTCCATCCTGCGCTGACCACTCTGCCTCCATCCTGCGCTGTGCAAACCACTGAGCCACCGCACTGCTGTGCAAACCACTGAGCCACCACACTGTGCAAACCACTGAGCCACAGCGCTTTGCAACCACTGAGCCACCGCGCTGTGCAAACCACTGAGCCACCGCGCTGTGCAAACCACTGAGCCACCACGCTGTGCAAACCACTGAGCCACCGCGCTGTGCAAACCACTGAGCCACCACGCTGTGCAAACCACTGAGCCACCGCGCTGTGCTAACCACTGAGCCACTGCACTGTGCTAACCACTGAGCCACCACACTGTGCTAACTACTGAGCCACCGTACAGTGCTAACCACTGAGCCACCATATACACTGCTAACCACTGAGCCACCATACTGAGCTAACCAATGAGCCAATGTATACAGTGCTAACCACTGAGTCACAGTATACAGTGCTAACCACTGAGCCAGCGTATACTGTGCTAACCACTGAGCCACCATACTTTGCTAAACACTGAGCCACCACGCAGTGCTAACAACTGAGCCACCGTGCAGTACTAACCATTTTGCCACCGCACTGTGCTAACCACTGAGCCACCATACAGTGCTAACCACTGAGCCACCGTACAGTGCTAACCACCGAGCCACCATATACACTGCTAATCACTGAGCCACCATACTTTGCTAACCACTGAGCCACCATATACATTGCCAACCACTGAGTCACTGTATACAGTGCTAAACACTCATCCACCATATACAGTGCTAACCACTCAGTCAACATAGATTGCTGATCACTGAGTCACCGTGTACAGTGCTAACCACTGAGCCACCTTATACAGTTCTAACCACTGAGACTTCATATAATGCTAACCACTGAGCCACCATACTGTGCTAAACACTGAGCCACTGCACAGTGCTAACCACTGAGCCACCATTCTGTGCTAACCACTGAGCCACCGTGCAGTGCTAACCATTGAGCCACCATACAGTGCTAACCACTGAACCACCGTACAGTGCTATACACTGCTAACCACTGAGCCACCATATACATTGCCAACCACTGAGTCAACATATATACAGTGCTGACCACTCAGCCAACATAGAGTGCTAATCACTGAGTCACCGTGTACAGTGCTAACCACTGAGCCACCTTATACAGTTCTAACCACTGAGCCTCCTTACAGAGTTAAACACTCTGCCTCCATATAGTGCTAACCACTGAGCCACCATACAGTGCTAACCACTGAGCCACAGTACAGTGCTAACCACTGAGCCACCGTACAGTGCTAACCACTGAGCCACCATACAGTGCTAAGCACTGAGCCACCATACTGTGCTAACCACAGAGCCACCATACAGTGCTAGCCACTGAGCCACCATACAGTGCTAGCCACTGAGCCACCATACTGTGCTAACCACTGAACCACCCGATACAGTGCTAACCACTGAGCCACTGACTCACTGTGGCCGGGGTCTTCACGTCGCGGGAGTTTGCTTCTCCTGTCACGGTTCCGCGCCTACGGCTGTGGGGCCCGGTGGTCCAGATCAATAAGGGTTGGCTGAACAGATAAAGGGTTAGTTATTCTTGTTGTGACGCCACCTGTGGGAATTCCGGTGATTTCACCGACACTGCTTGGGCCTCCGGGGGATGGAATGCAGCTGGATGGGACGCTCCCCACAGGATGAGCGGGAGTCCCCGGGGCCAGGAGCTGCGCTTGATGGTGTATGGCAGCTTTTGTAATGCTGTTAGCATGCGGAGTTAAACAGTTCTGAAGAAGTATAGACACCAGAGTTCTCAGTAACGGGTCTTTTACTGTAACCGGCAGATGGTACAGGGTATACAGTTAACGGGTAACGGACCGGGTGGTCTCAGCAATGACTGGTGCAGTTTCAGAGCTCTGCGGTGTTCCTCCTTTCCTAACTGTTCTGGATGGGTTAGCGATGTTGCCTTAGAAGTACCAGGTCAGGGTACAAGGGAGACTTCTTATTGGTACATGGCTGACGCTAAGGCCAAGTGTCCTGAATCCCAGTGGAGGGTCCCTGCTGGTAAGACAACTTATGTTGCGGCGGTGGTGAGGTGCCTCATGGAAGCGGTTCCTGCACTCTGCTTTGCTTAGCAGCGGTGAACGACTTGCTAGCCTCGGAACCAGTGATCCGGTAGTTGGTGGGCACGGGTATAGCTGACCCGTTTTGTAGATGCCCGTGTTCCTGTTGCAGGGCTGCACGAGCCTGTGCAGCGTCCTGCTTCTCCTACTTTGCTCTCCTCCTGACGACTCCTGACTTCCTCCCACACACTACTCCTACACTCCCCCCACTAGGACCTGATTGGCCCTCTATTCTAATGGTGCATGTAGGGTATGGAGCTCTGAAGATTAACCATGTCACTACTGGGGGAACCAGATAATAGGCCACTATAGTTAACAGGCAAACTCTGATTAAGCCAAACCTATATGAAAATGAGTTATCAGCCCAAATTGTGGTATGAAACGAATTAATTTTATTGGTACATAATTAAAATACAAACATGACTATAAATAATACATCATTGGATAAAAACACCACGATAATAATGCATCCAAATATTTCAGATTATTGCGGGTCTAAAAACAGGAATGGGGGCAACAAGAATGTTACATGATATACCAATCCATGAGAGTATTATACATCCTATATAAGTCAATAGGACACCTGTATAGTTCAGTTAGTATACATCCATAAGGGTTCTTAGAGTGATATATTAATGCCACCTAGGGGGACCAAATCTATCTCCAAATCCCACAATCAAGTAGTTTGGTCACAGAAGAGGGGGGGAGGGGGCTCTATGTGAAAAAAGTGCCAAACATAATATAGTTGGAAGCCGATTAAATTCACCTTGTTTATATGTGTAAAAATAATGCAAAGATATGTGTAGTGCCACAAAATTAATAGAATTGGTGACAACAATATTTATAAGAAAACTGTCACACAAAAAATCTCTTCATAAAAATATATACAACAGACGTGTGAAAGCAACGTGCTGCTGCAGGGAAGGTGTGTGTTATTGAACTGGGCTAATTAAAAAAACAACACAAGGTGAATACAATACACAAAGTGAAATATCACCCCAGAAAAGAAAAGAAAAAACCACACAAAAAATGAGCCTCTCCAAAATTAGACCAATATATGAGTGGGAAAATGGTCAGAAACTATTCTGACCAAAGGATTCAGTCTTAAATTCTCCCCAGAGAGTGAGGGGTTAATTCCACTATAATGGAGGCAATATTCCTCCTATATCACAGAAGAAACAGATGCTTTTTCTTATGGAAGAACATACATATACAAAATTACAGGAGTCCGTTACTCTCTCATAGATACACCAGTTATAGGAGTTGTATGTAGCCACCTAATGATCTCCTGTACTGAGGTCGGACAATGTCCAGTAATATCTAATCCCCTCAGTATCGGTATAATTACCTATCCGAATAAGATGCACCGTCACCCTGACGCGTTTCGCCCTGCGGCTTCTTCCAAAGGGCGAAACGCGTCAGGGTGACGGTGCATCTTATTCGGATAGGTAATTATACCGATACTGAGGGGATTAGATATTACTGGACATTGTCCGACCTCAGTACAGGAGATCATTATATCACTCTAAGAACCCTTATGGATGTATACTAACTGAACTATACAGGTGTCCTATTGACTTATATAGGATGTATAATACTCTCACGGATTGGTATATCATGTAACATTCTTGTTGCCCCCATTCCTGTTTTTAGACCCGCAATAATCAGAACGCTATTGTGTTGGCCAATGGTTGTTGTTTGGGCACGGCATGACGGACTGTGGGTCGCCTATATGTTCTCCATGCTGCCCCAGGTCCGCCCATATTCCCTTGTGGTAGCGACGTGTAAATCAGGGACGGTGCTCCACAGAAGGTAACCTGCGGCACCCGTTGGCATTTCCGGGTAACGTAAATAACTTCTGTGGAGCGCCTTGTGGCGTCGTGAAAATGTGGGATCAGGTACCGTTAGGAACCGTTGAAAACGCGCGCGTGCACGTGCGGTGCCTACCTGTTGCTACCCTCGGTAATGGCGTGTAAAGGTACCATAACTGGTAATATTATAGTTTTCAAGAAAGGCATTCAGGCCCTTCTTAAATATTAGTAGTGAGTCACTCATTACACCATCATGTGGCAGAGTTCCATAGTCTCACTACTCTTACAGTAAAGAATCCACGTCTGTGACTATGATTAAACCTTCTTTCCTCCCGACGTAAAGGATGCCCCCTTGTCCCCATCTCAGGCCTAAGGGTGAAGAGATCATTAGAAAGTTCTCTGTACTGTCCCCTCCTATATTTATACATTATTATAAGATCACCCCTAAGCCTTCATTTTTCCAAGCTAAATAACCCCAAGTTTAATAACCTGTCTAGGTATTGCAGACCCCTCAGTCCTCTAATAACCTTGGTCGCTCTTCTCTGCACCCGCTCTAGTTCAGCTATATCTTATTAATACACCGGAGACCAGAATTGTATACAGTATTCTAAATGTGGTCGCAATAGTGATTTGTATAGAGGTAAAATTATGTTCTCCTCATGAGCATCTATGCCTCTTTTAATGCATCCCATTATTTTACTTGCCTTTGCAGCAGCTGCCCGACACTGGCCACTAAATGTGAATTTGTCATCTACCCATACACCCAGGTCTTTTTCAGTGATAGTTTTGCCCAGTGTTTTACAATTAAGCACATAATTATACCTTTTGTTTCCTCTGCCCAAATGCATGACCTTTAGTGATGGGCGAGTCCTAAATTACTCGGAATCGCTTGACTCTAGCGAGTCCGAGTCCAGGACTCGCTACTCGTTGCGAGTCTAGCGAGTCCAATGTTAATGAATGGGGAAGCGAGTAATAGCGAGTAATGTGCGATTTACAAATTGCAGATGTGTCTCGGAAGCTTCAGGCTCTATCTGCTACTCTGCGAGTTTCCCAGCGTTTACTCCACAGTAACCAGCCCAATGCAAATCAATTTGCATTGGATTCCCTACTGTGCCAGTGATAGCAGGGAAACTCGCAGAGTAAGAGCTGTCTGCTCTGTGCAGCTCCAGGGTCCTAGAGCCCGCCTGCTGCCTGATGTAGCAGAGCTGAGATTGTTCTCAGTCTGCTCATTCCCTGTGCATAGACATCTACATCTATGCACAGGGGATGTAGCAGAGAGGACATCGCGCTTTGGACTACGTCGGATGGAGGAGGATTTTTTTAATTAAAGATGGAGTCCCTAATGGCTTTTTTTTTTTTTTATTTCTAATAAAACATTTTCTCTGTGTGGGTTTTTTTTAACCCTTTATTGGAGATTCTTAGTGGCTGGGTCAAGCCTGGCCTGACATTAAGAATCTCGGGCTTAATACCAGCTTGTATAACAAAGCTGGTATTAACCCCTTTATTACCCAGCGTGCCACCGCCACCAGGACCGCTGGAAGAGCGGGCTTCAGCGCCAGAGGATGGCGCTTCAATGAACGCGCCATCTTCTGGGGCGGCTGCGGGCTGCAATTTGCAGCGGGGGGTGCCCAGAAAGCTTGGGCCTCCCTGCGCTGCGGATTCCAGCCCCCAGCTGCTTAGCTGTACCTGGCTAGACATAGAAATTGCGCGGAGCCCATGCATTTTTTTTTAATTATTTCATGAAATTCATGAAATAATAAAAAAAAGAGGGCTCGCCTATATTCTTGTGTCCAGCCAGGTACAAATAGGCACCTGGGGGTTGGGGGCAGCCCGTCGCTGCCTGCTGGATCCGGCTGGTTCCAGAAAACGGCGAAGCAAACGTCAAATTTTTTTCTGACAAATCCATAAAACAATGTAAATAAAAGGGACTGCATCTTTATTAACCCCTGGACCATGGCCGAGGGGTTAATAAAGAGGCAGTCCCTTTTTTAGGATTGGTTTATTGATTTTTCAGAAAAAAAATGACATAGGCTTCGCCGTATTTCTGGAACCAGCCAGATCCAGCAGGCAGCGACGGGCTGCCCCCAACCCCCAGGTGCCTATTTGTACCTGGCCGGACACAAGAATATAGGCGAGCCCTCTTTTTTTATTATTTCATGAATTTCATGAAATAATTATAGAAATTGCGCGGAGCCCCACGCATTTTTTTTTGTCTAGCCAGGTACAGCTAAGCAGCTGGGGGCTGGAATCCGCAGCGCAGGGAGGCCCAAGCTTTCTGGGCACCCCCCGCTGCAAATTGCAGCCCGCAGCCGCCCCAGAAGATGGCCGTTCATTGAAGCGCCATCCTCTGGCGCTGAACCCCGCTCTTCCAGCGGCCCTGGTTGCGGTGGCACGCTGGGTAATAAAGGGGTTAATACCAGCTTTGTTATACAAGCTGGTATTAAGCCCGAGATTCTTAATGTCAGGCCAGGTTTGACCCAGCCACTAAGAATCTCCAATAAAGGGTTAAAAAAAACACCACACAGAGAAAATGTTTTATTAGAAATAAAAAAAAAAAGCCATTAGGGACTCCATCTTTGATTAAAAAAATCCTCTTCCGTCCGACGTAGTCCAAAACGCGATGTCCTCTCTGCTACATCCCCTGTGCATAGATATAGATGTCTATGCACAGGGAATGAGCAGACTGAGAACAATCTCAGCTCTGCTACAACAGGCAGCAGGCGGGCTCTAGGACCCTGGAGCTGCACAGAGCAGACAGCTCTTACTCTGCGAGTTTCCCTGCTATCAATGGCACAGTAGCGAGTCCAATGCAAGTCAATGGCAATCCTAGTTTTGTCAGAATCTCTGACAAAACTAAGATTGCCATTGATTTGCATTGGACTTTGTTACTGTGCGAGTAAACGCTGGGAAACTCGCAGAGTATCGAGCCCTGTGAGTCCCTTACTACTCGCAGAGTAACGAGTCCTAGCGAGTAGAATCGCCCATCCCTAATGACCTTACATTTAAGCCCATTGAAGCTCATTTGCCATTTATCAGCCCAAGCTTCTAGTTTACATAAATCCTCCTGTAATATAAAATTGTCCTGCTCTGTATTGATTACCCTGCAGAGTTTAGTATCATCTGCAAATATTGAGATTCTACTCTGTATGCCCCCTACAAGGTCATTAATAAATATATTAAAAAGAAGCGGGCCCAACACTGACCCCTGTGGTACCCCACTGTTAACTGTGACCCATTCTGAGTGTGTTCCATTAATGACAACCCTTTGTTTCCTATCACTAAGCCAGTTCTTAACCCACTTACACATATTTTCCCCTATCCCATTGCTCTCATTTTATGTATCAACCTTTTGTGTGGCACCGTATCAAAAGCTTTTGAAAAGTCCATATACACCACATCCACTGCATTTCTTTGGTCCAGTCCAGAATTTACTTCTTCATAGAAGCTTATCAGATTAGTTTGACAGGAACGGTCCCTCGTAAAACCATGTTGATACTGGGTCATGAGGTTACTTTTCTTCAGATACTCCAGTATAGCTTCTCTTAGAAAACCCTCTAGGATTTTACCCACAGTAGAGGTTAAGCTTACTGGCCTATAATTTCCAAGTTGAGTTTTTGTCCCCTTTTTGAATAGTGGCACATTTGCTATACGCCAGTCCTGTGGTACAGACCCTGTTATTATGGAATCTTTAAATATTAAAAATAATGGTCTATCTATGACAGTACTTAATTCCTGCAGCACTCTGGGGTGTATCCCATCCGGGCTCGGGGATTTGTCAATTTTAGTGATTTTTAGACGATGCCGTACTTCCTCTTGAGTTAAGCAGGTGACATTTAATTGAGAGTTTTAGTTATCACTGATCATATTGTCTGTCATGGGATTTTCTTGTGTAAATACTGTTGAAAAAAGTCATTTAGCATATTGGCTTTTTCTTCATCCACCATTTCACCCAGACCATTTTCAAAGGCCCAGCACAATCATTTTTTTAGTTTCTTACTATTTATGTAGTTAAAAAATATTTTGGGATTATTTTTACTTTCTCTGGCAATGAGTCTCTCTGTCTCAATCTTTGCTGCCTTGATTTGCTTTTTACAAATGTTATTTAATTTTCTGTATTTATTTAATGCCTCATCACTACCTACTTGCTTTAATTCCCTAAATGCTTTCTTTTTGTCACTTATTACGCCTCTTACCGCTTTATTTAGCCATAGTGATTTCCTCCTATTTCTAGCATGCTTATTCCCAGAGGGTATATATTGTGCACAGGTCCTATTCAGGATGATAATCAACGTCTCCCATTTGCTTTGTGTACTTTTATGTCTCAGGACATCGTCCTAGTTTATTGCACTAAGATCATCTCTTAACCGTTGGAAATTTGCCTTCCTGACATTTAGTGTCCTTGTAGCCCCTCTACTACACATCTTATTAAAGGATATTTGAAAAGTTATTATTTTTGTGATCACTATTACCCAAGTGACCTCCAACCCGTATATTTGATATGCGGTCTGGCCTGTTAGTTAATAATAGGTCCAGCAGTGCCCCCCTTCTTGTTGGGTCCTGAACCAGTTGTGAAAGGTAATTGTCTGTCATAGTTGTCAAAAACCTATTACCTTTGATAGAACTGCAGGATTCTGTTCCCCAATGTATTTCAGTGTAGTTGAAGTCCCCCACAATAATGACTTCTCCCTGAGTTGCTGCTTCATCTATCTGCTTTATGAGGATATTCTCCTCCAGTTCCATTATTCTTGGGGACTTATAACAAACCCCTATCAGTAGTTTATTATTTTTTCCCCCTCCCCTTATCTCCACCCACAGGGACTCTACATTTTCATTAGATTCACATATATTATCATGAAGGATGGGTTTTAAGAATGATTTTACGTATAAACATACACCTCCCCCTCGTTTACTTGTACGGTCATTTCTGAACAGACTATAGCCCTGTAAATTAACAGCCCAGTCATGGCTCTCATCCAGCCATGTCTCCGATATCCCCACCATGTCATAATTATTTTCCAACAAAATGAATTCTAATTCCTCCATTTTGTTGGTGAGGCTTCTGGCATTAGTGTACATGCACTTTAGGCTTCTCTCTTTACCTCTATTCCTTCCTACTATATTGACTGTTCTAACCCCACACCCCATGCCACCCCCAATTTTATTACTTGTGCCCAGGTTACTATATACACTATCTTTTCCTCCTGTACAATGAATACCCTCCCCCCCAATCCCTAGTTTAAACACTCCTCTAGCCATTTTCTCCCCCAGCACAGCTGCACCCTCCCCATTGAGGTGCAGCCCGTCCCTAGCATGGAACCTGTAGCCAACAGAGAAGTCGGCCCAGTTCTCCAGGAACCCAAACCCCTCCTTTTTACACCAATTCCTGAGCCGCTTATTTATCTCCCTAATCTCCCGTTGCCTCTCTGGTGTGGCATGTGGTACAGGCAGTATTTCAGAGAATACTACCTTGGAGGTCCTTGCCTTAAGCTTGCAGCCTAATTCCTTGAAATCATCTTTAAGGACCTTCCACCTACCTCTAACTTTGTCATTTGTGCCAATGTGCACCATGACCGCTGGGTCCTCACCAGCCCCTCCCAGTAATCTGTCAACCCGATCAGCGATGTACCGGACTCGAGCGCCAGGTAGGCAGCACACTGTTAGACGATCCCTGTCTTTGTGACAGATGGCCCTATCTGTTCCCCTAATAATAATCACTGAGCCACCATACTGTGCTAACCACTGAGCCACCATATTGTGCTAACCACTGTGCCACCATAAAGTGCTAATCACTGAGTCACCGTATACAGTGCCAACCTCTGAGCCACTAAAGAGTGCTAACCACTGAGGCTCCGTATACAGTGCTAACTACTGAGCCAGTGTATACTGTGCTAACCACTGAGCCGCTGTATACTCTGCTAACCACTGAGCCGCCATGAAGTCTACTAACCACTGAGCTCTGCTAACCACTGAGCCGCCGTATACTCTGCTAAGCACTCTGCTGCGGGCAGGAGGGGGCCAGGGAACATCGGCCGGGTGCGGGCAGGAGGGCCTTCCCTGCCCCCTTCTGCCGCACCTGCCCGCACCCGGCCACTCTTCCCCGGCCCCTTCCTGCCCGCACCGGCAGCTCTTACCCGACCCCTCCTGCCCGCTGTTCCCCGGCCCATTCCTGCCCGCACCTGGCTGCTGTCACCCGCCCCCTCCTGGACTCCAGCACTGCTGCACACCGGTACTGCTGTAGATAACTATTATATAATTGTCTACTTCTGTCTGTTTGTCTGTAACGCAAATCCTGCGTTGCTCATTGGTCAGTCCGCCCGCAAATTGGTGCACGATTTCAACCATGCTTCGCTGATTGCATGCACCCGGCCGGTTGCCAGCAATCAGTGATATTGGCGCAGGATTTAAACCCAGCTTTTCTTTGCATTATTCTTAAATATTCATAAATAAACTACATACATACTCTAGAATACCCGATGCGTTAGAATCTGGCCACCATCTAGTTACTAATACTGTGTTTGCCTTTAAGAGTTTGAAATTAAATGCAAATAGACTGAACAACCGCCGATTATCCTATACATTTCTTTAGGGCGATTGGAAACTATGGAGGACTTTCTATATGTGGTGAAATGTTTTCAAATTATTATTATTTTTTTAATTATGCCAATACTGGTAAATTCAGATTTTAGAAGAGTCGCTCATCCCTATTTATATCCCATGTACTTTATTGTTTCCCATTAACAGAATTTAAACATTTTTGGGTCTCCTTGTGGTTAGACGCTCAGCTCCTGTCTCTAATCTAATATTGTCTATTTATTTTATGTGTATTAATAAAAATATGATTTCATCTTGGCTATATTCCTATTTAGACTTAGGAAAAACAATCTATTTAAATTGGCTTAGCTACTGTTCTGTACTAAGGAGGAAAGAAAATGCTTAAAGTCTCAGAAGTACCTTAGCTAAACTGAGCAAAAGCCAGAAGTTCCAGGAGCCAGAAGCTGCACCCTGCAGAGTAAATACAGCCAGCTCACTACAATAGAGTGAACCGCTTCCTGAGAGCTTCTCATCCACCGATATATCCTGGAATAATCCTCCGAACTTCACATTTATTATTAAGTAAAGTCTGATGACAATACTCATTGATGGCATAAAATGAAATCTCTTTCATGCAAAAGGGAGGATACAATAAGAAAGACGCAGTCAATAAACATCACAACCGTACCATTTTTATGTAATTTTATTTCACATTTTTCATAAATACATAGATTGAAATCACAGGATTTCATAACTATAATAGTCAGAATGTTTTTCTGTAAAGAAACAAAAAAAATAATTATATAGCTGCTACCGGAGCTAGCTCCTATTGTGGCAGTTTTTGGCACCAACTTTCATGTTGCAGAACCAACTCCTGACCCTGTTTTATGTAAATACACTTAATGTTTATTAGGCATAAATGGTGATATCAAGATTTACATATTTTCCTAACATAAAGACCATGTCTCATCAAGACTGGCAACATTCTCCGGTCACAGGCTTCTAATTCACGCCCCTAATTCATGAAGAGGTTCATTCTTCTTCATCAATCAGGAATACCTGACAAGTGGTGTGCAGTTTCAGGACTAGAGTGAGATTCCTGGCATATGATTTAGGCTGGCTTCACACCACGATTTTTTGGATCCGGGGCTGTCCGGTGTGAACTAGACAGCCCCAGATCTGATTTTGCTCCTATTGTATCCCTATGGTGCCAGATGTGGCACAAATTACTGCCATCTGGGTTGGTGACTGTCTGGCAGGATTCGGCTGTTTTAGTTTTTGCATCGGACACAAAATCGGAGCTTGCAGCATTTTTTGTGTCCAGGGCAAAAATCAAACAAAACCGGATCCTCCCATATCCTCCTGAATCCGGGACGATCCAGCCCCCATAACATGGGAGTCTATGAGTGCCAGGCGGGATGCCGGCTGCTGAACGAGGGGCGGCTCTGAAATTCAAGCCGCGTTTGTTTAGAACCTGGACAGCGCAGCTGAAAGAGCCGCGGCTCCCGTCCAGCCGCTATGATGAAATTTCAGCACTGGACAGCGGCAGCCGCTGATCCCGGCACAAAACAGGATCGGAGGGCATATCTGCCCTCTGATTCTGTTTGTCCGGGGCTGTCAGGTTCTGTCTGGTGCATACTGCAGAACACTGGACAGAACCTGACAGGGAAAAATCATGGTGTGAAGTCAGCCTTAGATTACATTCACACATTGTGCATTTTTGAGTGCTTTTTTGCGGGTGCTTTTCAAAATTGAGCAAGTGCGTCTGTCAGCAAATGTATATTCACATTTGCTGTTCAGATCCCGCGTAATTTTGCACAGCGCTTTTATGGGAGAAAGCGTGGGCGTAAAAAGAATGACTATGTCAATTCTTTACGCTCCTGCGCTTTCTCTCATAGGGGCCAGTGCTGCAGGATCTTATGTCACAGATGGGAGGAAGAATCCTCGTTCTTCCTCCCCTCTGTGACATGTGTGACCGCCCCATTTGGATTTCGCAATGTATTAATATACAATGCGAAACCCAAATTAAAGTAAGACTGTTCGGGCTATCCGGAGCTGAGACAATCATAGGTATCGAGCTGGCAGGACCTTGCATGATGTCATTGGGTGCTGATTGGCCGCTCGCGGTCATGTGATATGTGACGTTATATGTTGCACACATCACATGACCGCGAGCGGTCAATCAGCGCTCAATGACATCATGCAAGGTCCTGTCAGCTGGATACCTATGCTTGGCTCAGCTCCGGATAGCCCGAACAGGCAGTCAGAAGGGTAAGTATTCATTCTTTATTATTTTAAATACATATGGCTTACTTTTATTAAGATTTTGCCGTGTATATTAATTCACTGCGAAATCAAAAGGGGACGGCCACACATGTCACAGAGGGGAGAAGGAACGAGGATTCTTCCTCCCCTTTGTGACTTCACTTCTCCCCCTGACCTGTAAAAAAGCGTGCGGTCTGAATGCACTGCTTCTTTTTTTGCGTGGCCACAATACGTGACTAAAAGCACGCGCAAAAAAAGAAGCAGTGTGTGAATGTAGCCTTAGATGATCGGTGCAATCACACCCTCACTAACCACCCGTTATGCCTTACTCCACCCATTTTGGTGGAATCTGCAGAATCTGGTGTGTAAATGCCAAAAGTCAAAAACTTCTGCCTACTTCCAGTTGCACCAACATTTTCCACCTTTGCACAGCAATTTGCTGCAGAATTCTGGAAGATTAGGGCCTATTACGCAGTTTCTATAATAAAACTGATATTTGTTGTAAAAAGATATACATTATATTTCATGAAGCTTTAGCTTTACACTATTATTGCAGAACAACATATCATAGCCTCCATTGTAAGTCACTGGAGCGATACATTGGGACAAAAAAAATGGGAATTTTCATAATTAAAGTTATTACTTTTAAGGATTTCATGATTATGGTAGCCACAAATAACCTCTACCAGACTACTACAGTAATACTTTGGTGATGAGACAGCTTTGGGCTGATTAATTCATCATTACTGGTAACATGTTACATTGGACAAAGTAATAATCATTTTTATCTTAACCCCTTCACTACACTCATCATGCATGTACGGCGCTGTGGGAAGTGTGTTCACACAAACCAGCGAACATGTATGATGACACAAGTTCTCTCACCACGCTGCATGTCATGATAAGAGATGAGCAAACTTTCCCGAATGTGTTCACCAATTTCAAATTCAGCACCAACATTGCAGATTTTGTTTGGGATCAGAAACACGAGCAATTTCACAAGAAAATCAGCAAACACGGTTTTGTTTGTGAACTGATGGGATAAAAAAAGAGTATTATTGCATTTACTTGATGCATTTCCCCTACCTTCTGACACCTAGGCTGGGGTCACACTTGCGTTTTTTTCATGCGTTTTCGGAGACCTGCGTTTTCAAAAAAGCATGAAAAAACACACTCATAGGCCCCCATGTTAAAAAACGCATGTCTTAATAGCAAAAACGCATGTGTGACAGTACCATGCGTTTTGTGTACGTTTTTGCAATTATGTGATTAGCTGACATCAAAAACGCATGGTACATTAGTACCATTTAGTACCATCCAAAAACGCATGCGTTTTGCATAGGGGCCCATGTTAAAAAAACGCATGCGTTTTCTGAAAAACACATGCGTTTTTAAAACAGCACCAAAAGATAGTGCATGCACTATTTTTTGGTGCGGATTTAAAAACGCATGCAAAAACGCAGGGTGCCATCAGACACCTTAAAAACGCATGCAAAAAGGCACTACAAAAAACTCATGCCAAGTGTGACCCCAGCCTAAGATAGCGGGTGGGACATGTTTGATGAGGAGGGGGATGTGGAGAGGTCATAGTAGCTTCTGATTCCATTTTTTTTTGCTGCCATTTTCTGTGTGGATGTTCCTGGTCTGCAGCCAATCTGGGCACATAATACATCCACAAGTTGAAGTCACAAAGGCTTGTGGCATTGGCTAGCTTGTTTAATTGGCTGCCAAAGCCACATGTCCCTCAGGATTTAAGAAGTGGCCATTTGTTGTTGTTGCCATTTGTTACCGCTTAGGGACAGTGCTGCTGTCACTCCGTGCTGCTCCATATGGGGAATAACAAATGGGCGATTCTGTAAAGATGTTTATGTGACTGGGTGTTTGACAGAGAAGGCAGTGACAACAGGTCGGTGAACAATCCAGAGATTTATTGAGGCAGGGAGCATAGAACATCATATATAAATATTATTCCTTAGAGTCCACAATGAGTCCACAAAAAAAAGAACTGATACAGGGGCACCACCCGGTAGTCCGATACCATGGAAAATATAGCAATAGTCTCTAGATGAATCCAGCAGGTGAGCAACACAACAAAATTCAACAGGCAACCGATGTCCAATTTCAAATAATCCTTACACCGTCACCAGGATCTGGCCCCAGCTTCATCTCCTAGATCTTTAGAAGATACAGCACTAACTAACTGCCCAAGCAAGTGTGTTTTCTTCTCTCTTCTTGGATCAGCCACTGTATGAAGGGATCACACATCCCTTTGAATATTTGGCTAAATGGAGAAGTTTCTAGAAGCTCCAGGCTCCATCCTGTTACATGTTTGTATTGGAAGAGCCCCCTGCAATAAAGAACAAATGTGGATTTCCCCACTAGATGCAGGCAAGGAAATACTAAAACAGGCTTCATTACATAGAGAACATGAATCATGAATATGGGCCGGGGGGGAGAGACACACTGTTACATTTCACAATTTTAATTCAAAATTTTATTGGCATCAGATGTCTGCTCCAAAGATTAGCATACTCCAGAGCAGAAAGCATCTGCACCAATGCCCAACATCTTTTGGAGTTGGATCCGTGGACAAAGAAGGTATGGTCCCAGCAATATCCAGACCCTCGTCACCAGTCGTTAACCCTCGGGGGTGGAGGTGATGATGATGATGATGATGAAGAGGCCTAGATACCTGAGGAACACCCACACTGTACTGTGCGTTCAGAACAGGGAACATCTACACTGCCAATCCAGGGGGCATCAAGTCATCAGCGTAAAAACACGTAATTACTTACCGGTAATGTGTTTTTTCTGAGTCAACGACACCCAGAACGAGAGAGGGATCCGCCCTCCAAGGACAGACTTTAAAAGGGGTGGTTCCTCTCCCCTCATCAGTTGGTTGCAGAGTCTGAAAAACGGACCTCCAGAATATCGTTAATTCACCACATCCCTAAACACCACGTGTAACACAAAACACCAAAGGAGAAGAAAAGGAAGTAACGAACCCTCAACAATGGGAAGGAATACGTGGGTGCTGTCATGGACTCTGAAAGAACACATTACCGGTAAGTAATTACGTGTGTATTGGTCGTCCATGACAGCACCCAGAATGAGAGAATTACAGAGAAACATAGATTAGGGAGGGACCACAGCCTGTAGAGGCCTACTCCCAAAAGTGATATCAGCACCAAAGAGAACTAAGCTATAGTGCGTACAGAACGTAGAAGGTGAAGACTAGATCGCTGCTCAACAGACATGATCGATAGATACGCCTGATCTTTCCGTCCAGGTAGTAACCACAGGCCTTGTGGAATGAGCTCGGAGGTTCATCTCCACTGCTTTGCCGTGTGCAGAGTAGGAAATGCGAAAAGCGTCCCTAAGCCAAAAAGCTAATGCGGCTTCGGAGGCCCTATAACCTGTCATCCTTTCCTGAAAAGAACTTATCTATCCACCATGGGCTTGTGGCCTCATGGTATCTGTCTAAGCAGCGTTTGACAGTTCAGGATTGAAATGCAAGTTTCCTAGCATTCTTAAGGCAACTGCAAGAAGAGGGTAACACCCTCTCTTGTGACCGTTGTAATATAGAGACTACGTTAGGAAGGTATGCTGAGGCAGTTCGAAGATCACTCCATCTCGGAATAACATAAAAGAGTATGCTGAGAGGACCCGAATAACCCCCTATGTCGAGTGGAAGTTACACCTACCAAGAGGACAATCTTAAGGGAAATGACTTCGATAGGGATATCCTGTCGAGGTTGAAATGGGGGTACTATCAAGGCCATGAGTACAATGTTGTGATCCCAAGGCGCTGAGCTAAGGGCTAAACAGGTGCAGAACTGTCACATTCCATGAGAAACAGAAAACCCAATGGCCCCCTGCTAGGTTGAAAGTATAGGGTGTTCCAAGGACCAAACCTGGACCAGAAGAGTGCTCACTGAGAGCCCCATTACCACCCCCATTTGCAGAAAAAGTAGAACCAAGTTGTTAGGGACGTTGCAATTTGGATTAGTCCCTGTTACTAACAGGAGCTTTGCCCCGGCCATATGATAACTTCAGGAAGTCACACGGCTTTTGGGTTTAAGACTGCTGCAGAGAGCTCAATACCAGGCAGACAGGTGATACCTAACTGCCCGAGGATAATGACCCGGCCCCAGGAGAGGAGATCTGGAAGATCCGGAAAAAAACAAGAAATGGAGACTGACATCTGTTGTAGTCATAAGAACCATGACCCTTCGGCCAGAGGGGGCTGTCAAGATCACCTGAGTCCGAACATCCTGAAGATTGCACCGGTTTTTTCAGAATAAGAATTAGTTAGGAAAAGGCATAAGCTAGCCTGAAATCCCCGTTGATCAGGCGTGCATACACTTGCAAATGGATGATCATTGGGATCCAGGGAACAACAGAGTCACCGGTTGGACCAGGTCGTCAAAAATTCAGTGGTGGGCATTCCCCACAAGGCTGTGATCTGGTGAAACACTGTCTGATTCAGAGTCCTCTCGCCCTGGTGAAGGTGTACCCAAGGGACACCTTTTTGTAGTCCTCCCACTGATATGTACTGATGAGAAGGAGGCCAGGTGTGTACCTGCCAATAAGAGGATACGTTCCGCTACCCCCATCAGTGCATTTGGACCATGTCCCCCCTTGGTGGTTTATATAGGCAACCGACACCTGATTTTCAGGCAGGACTTTGACGTGACAATTTTTTAATGCAGGCAGAAATCTTGCTGAGGCACCTTCCGCAGCTATCAATTCTCACAAGTAAGAGGAACTGTCCATCAGAGCACCTTACCAAGCACCCTTGAAGGATACACTGATCTAAATGGGCTCCCCACATGGCCCTGACAGCGGCTGTAACCACCTTTATAGCCCTTTGACTATCGGGATTTGAGGCCAGAAATTCTTCTCCAGAAACCCTATCTTTTTTGGATGGCAACTAGTAGACGACAAGGGATGTGGAAGCACAAATGGCCACCAAGCCTGGTCTCAGCCCTTAAAGGCCAATCGAAACAGGGATTGTCTATACTTGGCCAACGTCCAAGGGCATAACCCTTCATTGTAGAATGGACATTGACCCACTATTCCCAATCAGTCACCCATCTGGAAACAGCCCCAGGCATCAACTGCATAGCTACAGCGGCCTGACAATAATATATGCACATTCAGGAAAGAATGGCCGCTGACTTTCTTTTTTTTTTTTGAGATCAGATGAGATCGGGCGTGTTCAGGTTGGTATGACCTTAGGCCCTTTAGAGTGCCCATATTATCCAATATAAAAAATATATCTCAGAAGCTTTCACCCCGTGCCCGCACCTACGGACCAGCCGTGTAGCCTGCTGCCAGCATCGCCTGCACTGGCCTGCAGGCGGGACCCCATCAGGGGTAAAAAGAGGCATAACTAAAGCCCAAAATAAAATAAAATCTTCTGGAACTGCAGCCTGAGGTTCACGTTCAAGGACAGGAAACCAACTGATGAGGGGAGAGTAAACACACCTTTTAAAGCCTGATGGTTTCCTGTCCTTGGAGGGAAGATCCCTCTCTCGTTCTGGTTACTGTCATGGACAACCGATAAACATTATTAGCAGCAATTTAACTGTCAGAAGCAATTTCTGGGAGTCCTTAGACCAATTTTTTAAACCAGCCTGTCCACCAGCAGAATTGAGTAAAAGTCTGACACATAGTAAACAACTGGAGAGGATGTTGCAGGAGTATCTAGAGCTCAACTTCCATGCCATGAGGGGGAATTGGACCCTTTTGCAATTTGGCCTTCAAAAATGGAGGAGTCCTGTTGTAGGATGAAAATAGAATTATTCTTACCGTTAATTCGGTTTCTAGGAAACCTTCCACGACAGCATAGGAGGTAGCCTCGCCACGCCCTAATGGGGACAGGAACACAAGAGAGGTTAAAAGGCCCCTCCCACCTCCCATTAGCCAGTGTCTTACAACGAACCCAGAACGCATAAGAAACAAGCATAAAATCCATAAACCAGGAAATTAGGGAGGGAAATAAGTGCTGTCGTGGAAGGTTTCCTAGAAACCGAATTAACGGTAAGAATAATTCTATTTTCTCTAGTCACCTTCCACGACAGCATAGGAGGAATGCCCACAAATCCTTACCTAGGGAGGGACAACAGCTTGCAGGACCTTTCGACCAAAGGCCAAGTCCCTGCCAGCCATCACATCCAAACGATAGTGCTTGGTGAAGGTATGTAGCGAAGACCACGTAGCCGCCTTACAGAGCTGCTCCGGAGAAGCCCCAGCACGCTCAGCCCAGGAAACCGAAGTGGCCCGGGTAGAATGGGCCGTAAAACCAGTAGGAGCCGAGAGGCCCTGACCGAGATAGGCGTCCGTGATTGCCCTTTTTATCCAATTGGCGATAGTGCCTTTAGCCACCTTCCGGCCCTTGTGGCGACCAAAATGCTGAATAAACAAATTCTGGTCGATACGCCAGGGAGCCGTGACCTCCAGGTAGTGTAACACCAGGCGACGGACATCCAGGGAGTGAAACTCCACCTCCTTTGCCGATCTAGGATGTTCACAGAATGATGGTAGAACGATTGACTGAGACCTATGGAACTCTGACACCACTTTCGGCAGAAAGGACGGATCCAACTGAAAAACAATGCTGTCATCCCGCACCGTCAGATAGGGCTCACGAATGGACAAGGCCTGAAGTTTACCAATTCTCCTTGCTGAAGTAATAGCCACCAGGAAAGCGAGCTTGTGAGACAAGGACCTCATGGAGCAATCCGACAGGGGCTCATAAGGAGAACGAGTCAGGCCCGTAAGCACAATATTCAGATCCCACGAGGGGGAGACACTCCTCCGACAGGGACACCGTCTGGAAGCCGCCACCATGAATCGTTTGACCCAACGATGATCAGCCAGTCTCACGTCAAACACCGAACTCAGGGCTGCAACCTGGACCTTAAGGGTGCTAGGTTTAAGTCCCAGATCCAAACCTTGCTGCAAGAAGTCCAAGATCTGAGAAATATTTGGAGCAAAGGGATCCGGCACCCGGGCCCCACACCAGGAGGAGAACTTCTTCCAGATTTTATTATAAATGGAATTAGTGACCGGCTTACGGCAATCTTGTAAGGTTGCGATAACCTTATCGGAGAGGCCCTGAGCTTTCAGCACTCGGGCCTCAGAAGCCAAGCAGCCAAACTGAGACGCTGCGGAGCCGGATGGAAGAACGGACCCTGTGAGAGGAGGCTTGGGTCCTCCCCCAGATGCACAGGACCGTCCACCCCGAGAGACCTGACCAAATTGAACCAGCTCCTCTTTGGCCAGAAGGGGCCAATTAGGATAGTAGGAACCTTCTCGTCCCTGACTTTCCTCAGAACCCGGGCTAGTAGAGGGAGCGGAGGAAACGCGTAGGCTAGATGAAACGGCCAAGCGTGGGAGAAGGCATCCACCCCGATGGCCCCGTCCTTGGGATTGAGGGAGTAGAATGTTCCTACTTTGCAATTGAGGCCCGAGGCGAACAAATCCACCTCCGGGACTCCCCAGCGCCCTACAAGGCTGCAAAAAACCGCCTGGTCGAGGCTCCACTCCCCTGGATGGAGATCCTTGCGGCTCAAATAATCCGCCTGAGAGTTCAAGTTCTCCCTGAGATGGACCGCCGAGAGAGACAGGAGAGACCTCTCGGCCCAGAGGAAGATGCGGCTGGAGATGACTTTCAGGTCGCGAAACCTGGTGCTGCCCTGATGACGAATGTGGGCCACAGTGGTCACATTGTCTGAATACACCAACACATGTGACCCCCGGACCAGATCCTGCGCAGCCAGAAGAGCTTCCTCCACTGCTAGGAGTTCGCGGAAGTTGGAGGATCGAGAGCTTATCAGAGGACCCCAGATACCCTGAAACGGGGACCCCGATACCACCGCCCCCCAGCCCCGTTGGCTGGCATCCGTCGTCACAGTAACCAGAGGAGTCCGAGACCAAGAGACTCCCCGGGCCAGATTCACCTGGGACAACCACCACCTGAGGGAGGATATCACCCTCCCTGACAAGCCAACCCTCTTGTTGAGAGAGGAGGGAAGACGATTCCAATGCAACAGAATGTGGTCCTGAAGGCACCTGGAATGCGCCTGGGCCCACATGACTGATGGGATGCACGCCGTCATAGACCCCAGGACCGACATGGACTCCCGGAGCGTGGGGGACCGTTGAGCCCTCAGGGAAGAGATTCTTGACATAAGGGATGTCTGGTGATCTTCTGGCAGAAAGGACACCTGTCTGTCCGAGTCCAGAAGCACCCCCAAGAATCTTCTGACTGAGGAGGGGCAAAGCTGAGACTTCGACAGATTGGGAAGCCACCCCAATGACTGAAGGAAGCCCAACACCCTGTCCACGTCCGCCTTGAGGACCTCCACTGAAGGCGCGACCAGAAGAAGGTCGTCCAAGTATGGTATTAGACAGACGTCTTGTAACCTTAGGAAGGCCACCACCTCCCCCATGATTTTTGTAAAAATCCGAGGAGCAGAGGAGATGCCGAAAGGCAAAACGTCGAACTGGAAGTGGTGGATATCCCCCCGGTAAGACACCGCAAAACGCAGGTATTTCCTGTGCCGAGGATGAATCGGCACATGGAAATACGCATCCTTCAGATCTATGGTGGCCATCTGGAAGTGGGGTCCTATCAAGGGGATCACTGACCTGATTGATTCCATTTTGAATCTGCGGTAGCGGACATAATGGTTGAGCTGCCTCAGATTGATTATAATCCGGGCAGCCCCTGATGGCTTCTTCACCATGAAGAGCCGGGAGTAATGTCCGCTGCCGCATTCCGACTCCGGAACCCTGGAGATGACCTTGGAAGCCAGGAGTTCCAGCAAGTTGGAAAACAGGAGATCCTGAGATCCCCGCGAGGGCAGGGTAGTGACTCGAAGTACCGGAGGGGGAGGAGACACAAACTCTATCAAGAGACCGTCTGATAAGATGTTGAGCACCCACTGGCAGTTGGTAATATCTCGCCAGCGGGGGAGAAAGGCAGAGAGCCGTCCCCCTACCTGCACCGAGTCACTGTTTGTCCTGTGGAGGACGCTGGTGGGGAGGAACGAAGATGTTCCTCCCTCGACCTTTCGGGTAGGCCCAACGACCCCCCTTCCCCTTACCTCTGGGCTGGGAGGCCTGAGGCACCTGGGGATGAAAAAATGACTTTTTCCCCACACGGTGTTCGGGAAGCGCCTTCTTATCGGAGGCCTTCTCCAGGATGTCATCCAGTGCGGGCCCAAAAACTAAATCCCCCTTAAAGGGAATGGAGCAAAGGCGCATTTTAGATGTGGAATCCCCCGCCCACATCTTTAACCATAGAGCCCGCCGAGCCGAATTGGAGAGTACGGATGTACGAGCAGCCATGCGTACTGATTCCGCCGAGGCGTCGGCCAAGAATCCAGAAGCCTTTTTTAACAAGGGCAAGGATTCTAGAAGCTCCTCCCGGGAGGTACCCTGGGAGATATGGCACTCAAGCTGATCAAGCCACCTGAGGATCGAACGGGAAACGCAGGTGGAAGCGATATTTGCCTGTAGGGTAGATGATGATGCCTCCCACGAGCGTTTCATCAGCCCCTCAATTTTTCTGTCCATCTGATCCCTCAGCTGGGACGTATCCTCGAAAGGGAGGGCAGTCTTTTTAGCCACCCGAGTGACCTGGACATCCACCTTGGGGACATCCCAAGAAAATGGGGTGTCCTCCAGGGGAAACCGATTCCTCAAACCGCCCTTAACCCTCTTCTCAGGAAACTCCCACTCCTGAGCAATGAGATCCTGAATGTTAGGATGGACAGGAAACCCCACCGGCTTGACAGGACGAAGGCCAGAAAACATAGAATCCTGGACAGAGTGGAGGACCGGCACCTCCTCCAAACCCATAGTGCTGCGGACCGCACTAATGAGCTCAGCCAAATCCTCTGAGGAGAACAGGAATCTGCTAGAGTCAGGTGGCCTGGAGGAAGCACCTTCATCCCAATTATCCGAGCCCGAGTCTAACTGGCCCTCGGAGTCAGATGGGTCCTGCTGCCGTTTCCTCTTTTTGGGAGACGGGGGAGCCGGGACTGGGGTGGGGGCAGCCGTAGGCAGGGAAGCCAAGGAGGCCTGAATCTCATGCTGCACCATGGAGCGCAGTTCCTCCACTAGGGAGGGGTGTTCAGCCCGAACCACATGATCTGTACACTCTTGGCAGAGTTTCTTATCCCAGGGGGAAGAAAACTTCCTATTGCAGACCGGGCAACGCTTCCCACCGGGCTTTTTTACAGCTGGCTTCTCTCCCTGTAAAACACAGAGAGGGTGCCATAAGCAACAGCCTGAGTACAGGCACACGGACCCCCCCCTCGGCACAGACTTACTGTGGCTGGGGTAGAGCTGGTCTCAGCAGCTGGATCAGCCATCCTGCAAAATAAAGGTGCTCACCTGACTGCTGACTTCAGGGCAGCTTAAATGCCATAAGCCTGCCCCACCGCTCCAATCAATGTGCCCCCATCCCCCCTGCAGGGTCCGGAGCAGGCCGCAGCACCACCGGGCGCGCTCTGCACGCTGTCATTCCGGCTCCGACCGCCGGAACCGGAAGCGCCGTCATCGGGAGCACAGGAACCGGAAGTGACGCCCGCTGACGTCACATCCGGCCGGCGCGACAGCGCGCACACAGGGGAGAAGCCGGCGGGCCCAGGGAACTCCGAGAGGCCGCCGGCGGGGCTCCCCACCCCGCATCACCTCCGCAGAGGATCCGGAGGAGTGGAGGACGGTCCTGCCGCCCAAAGCCCGCGGCAGGAGCAGTAGGAGGAGGGGAGCCGCAGCACCGACCAACACTGCCCGGCTCTCCAGGTACACTGCCCGGCTATCCAGGTACGCTGCAGTCGCCGGCCCCACAGCATAAGAGACAGAAAAAAAAAACCTCTCCATGCCCCATGGGGACAGGAAAGACACTGGCTAATGGGAGGTGGGAGGGGCCTTTTAACCTCCCTTGTGTTCCTGTCCCCATTAGGGCGTGGCGAGGCTACCTCCTATGCTGTCGTGGAAGGTGACTAGAGAAATAGGCTCCAATCAAGTGCTGTTCACAGGGTATGGCATGGCATTGCAAAATGAAGTGATAGCCTCTCTTATTCAAAATCCTTTTTACCTTGTGCAAATCTCCCACTTTACCAGCACTAAAGCAACCCAGATCACCACATTACCTCCATCATGCTTGACAGATCGTGTCAGGCACTCTTCCAGCATCTTTTAAGTTGTTCTGAGTCTCACAAATATTCTTCTGTGTCATCCAAAGACCTGAAACTTTGATTTGTCTGTCTATAAAACTTTTTTCCAATCTTCCTCTGTCCAATGTCTGTGTTCTTTTGCCCGTATTAATCTTTTCCTTTTATTAGCCAGTCTAAGATATGGCTTTTTCTTTGCCACTCTGCCCTGAAGGCAAGGATCCCGGAGTCGCCTCTTCACTGTATTCGTTGACACTGGCATTTTGCAGGTACTATTTAATGAAGCTGCCAGTTTTGGAGCTGTGAGGCGTCGATTTCTCAAACTAGAGACTCTAATGTACTTGTCTTGTTGCTCAGTTGTGCATCGGGGCCTCCCACTTCTCTTTCTACTCTGGTTAGAGCCTGTTTGTGCTCTTCTCTGAAGTGAGTAGTACACACCATAGTAGGAAAGCTTACGTTTCTTGGCAATTTCTCACATGGAATAGCCTTCATTTCTAAGAACAGAATAGACTGTGAAGTTTCACATGAAAGTTCTCTTTTTCTGGCCATTTTGAGAGTTTGATAGAACAAACAAATGTAATGCTCCAGATTCTCAACTAGCTCAAAGGAAGGTCAATTTTATAGCTTCTCTAATCGGCCAAACCGTTTTCAGCTGTGCTAACATACTTGTCAAAGGGTTTTCTAGGGTTTTGTTAACATCCATTAGCCTTCTTACACAGTTAGCAAACACAATGTACCATTAAAACACTAGAGTGGTAGTTGTTGGAAATGGACCTCTATATACCTATGTAGATATTGCATTAAAAATCAGATGTTTGCAGCTAGAATAGTCATTTACCACATTAACAATGTGTAAAGTGTATTAATGATTCATTTAATGTTAGCTTCATTGAAATAAAAATGTGCTTTTCTTCCAAAAACAAGGACGTTTCTAAATGATCCCACACTTTTGAACGGTAGTGTATATGAAATGGCTGTGAATTGTAAAGTATAAGTATAATATATATAAAATATATATATATATATATATATATATATATATATATACTAGCTGTGAGCCCGATGCAAATGCATCGGGATTCTAGAACGTGCGTTAATTTGATTATAGTAGTTATAGCTGTTAGCCTGATGCAAATGCATCGGGTGTCTAGAATATGTTTATTGTTTTTTTAAAGATTTTTAAATAATAATCCAATTATTCCAATGACATCTTTACAGCAACTACATATATTTGTATTGTTGATATCATATAAGGAAAATTGAACAATTATGTTGTAAGGGTCTTAGAACACAAAGTAGCAATACTTATTAATGTGTCAATCATTAGAATTGATGAATTAATAATAGTAATATGTGTATCAGCCAGTTTGTGTCAGCCCACCAATCGCGTCAAGATGCCCTTACGCCTGGTGAGTCCTAATCTAATTCCGAATTGATATTATTTAAATATGTTTTATGGCTGGATTTGTCTTAGATTTTTTGAGGATCATGTGGTAAATAAATAAATGTTATAAATTGATACAAAAGGAGTTACCAACTACAAACTTGCAGCAATGTCCACGCAATAACTAAAAAACTTTTAGTTAACCTGCGGTAAATGAAGTGAACGTGGCTTTGGCAGGTGCATAACATGCATCCACTAAGTAAGCACAGATGACTGTAGTTGATGTGGATGACACTGCCGCAACTATGTTCTCTGCACAAACCGCAAGTGAAGTACAAATTGCATACATGCAGTCATGAAAATTACAGCAAGTATGTTGTCGGTGAGTCCTTCATGATCAATTATTATCATTTAGTATATTCCTCAATAATGTGAAAAAAATCTAAGAAAAATGGCATGATAGAATCTAATGAATAATTTATTTTTGTCCCTATCTAAACATGTGTAACACACCTTGCTAATGAGATGTGTGTGAACAGCCGTCCCACCCGTCTCTTAGCTGTTCACAAAAACCTCTCCCTGTAAAGAATGAGAATGAAATCTCTCAGCACATATAGTGCTGGAGCTTGAAATAGTGGTTTCTATCACCCACTGTAGAAATGTGGATGATACACATCTCTCATATTATTTTAAATGTGTGTTCACAAAAATATAGTAGAAATCAGTATATAAAAGAATAAAATGTGAAACAGTAAAATTATTATTATTTTTTTTTTTTTCAAAAGATAAATAAACGAAAGAATAGTCATAGGGAAGAGTTCAGTGCAAAATATTCTTGTACACAATATTTTTGGTAAATACTTTGTCACTGTTAGGCAGCAATTTGCCTTGGATTGGAGTGTCCACCACTTTCACTTTTACATTAGATCGTCTTCTCACTCTTGAAAAAGCCACATACAATTGTCCATGTCCAAAAACAGGTTCTGGCAAAAAAATCCCTACTTTCTCAAGTGTTTGTCCTTGGGATTTGTTTATTGTCATGGCAAAAGCTGGCTTCAGAGGAAATTGGAGACGTTTTAACTTAAAAGGCAAGCCGGTTTCTGATGGGCACAAATCAATCCTGGGAATGAAAACCACATTTCCTCCAGCAGACCCAGCAATGACTTTTGCTTGAATCATGTTGGCAAACAAACCGGTGACAATTAAGCGAGTCCCATTACAAAGACCTTTTCGGCTGTTGAAGTTCCTCAAAAGCATTACAATGGTGCCGATTTTTAATTTCAGACGATGAGATGGCATCCCCGTGGGTGTAAGTGAATTTAAAAACTCAACAGGGTATTGCTCTGGGTCCTCTGTCTCGTCCGGATCAATGGAATCATCACTAATGTATTCTGTGTACTCTCCAGCAATGCAATCCATGATCTTAGAGTTGACCTGATCCACATCATCATTTTTGGGCAAAGAATGGCATGTGATGCTGCTGTATTAATGCTTTCATTGTCATTGACATCAATTACAATGTTTTCACCAAAAATGTCAAATATTAGTGAGCCTGTGCAAATCATATCTTCAGGGATTTCTATAACATCATCTCCAAGGTTATAAGAATTGGTCAATTGTCCATTTCCCAGCTGAAGTATCCAATTGCTGTATTCTGGATCAACAGAGCGCATGTTGTCAAGTAGTGGCAATTGAGTGAAAATCTGCCATTGTCTGGAATATTTAATGCAGCTCTCTACGATATCAGTTCGTGTTCCATGAGGAATAATAGGAAGACACTGACGAAAGTCTCCTCCCAGAACAATGACTTTCCCTCCAAAGGGTGTTTTATTTTTCTTCGAGATATCTTTGGTCATAACATCCTTTAATAGTTGGTCAATGACATGCAGTGCGTATTTAGATAGCATAGTGGATTCATCAATAATGAAAAGTTTAGTATTCTTCAAATGGTGTGCAGCATCAGTATCATTTTTGATTCTTGAAACAGATGTTTCATTGATTGGAATAGGTATCCCGTAAAGTGAATGGATGGTTCTTCCTCCTTCCAATAAGTTGGCTGCAATCCCAGTACTGGCAGCAGGTGACACAGTTTCTCCTTCTCCTCTTATTTGACGAATTAACAAATCATACAAATATGTTTTCCCACTGCCACCTGGGCCATCAATGAATAAGCACTTAGCTTGCTGACTTGTATCCTGTAATGCTTCATTTATGGCATTATAGGCCAAAAGTTGTTGTTCATTTAAAGTTTCTTTCATTTCTTGGGCTCTTCTAAACTCCTCCTCTTTGTCATATTGTGGTTGTAGTTGTTGTTTTCTTTTTGGTCGTGGTAGATTAAAATCCGTAAAGCTTTTGCCATGAAATTTTAACACATTTTGAACATCTGTCATTGCATAGCCTTCACAATGCTCACAGTCCTCATTGTTAGGGTGATATGCACGGCAGTAGTCTTCAATAAAATCTTTTTTAAATTCTTGCCACAACTCCAATGGATGAGCAGGAGGACCAAAGATACATATGTAAGCAAACATATCCCGAAGCTGTGCAGGCATGTTTAGAACACAGCCATCCAGTAAGGTATTTCGCCAAACACTGTCATCCAAAAGTAATCCAAGGGCTATTGCTGCCTGTTTAAAAGTTGGGTACTCGACTTCATTAACGGTCTTAATGTGCTCAAAACTTGTTGCTCCTTTTACATGTAGTAACAACAACCGTAAATAGTAGCGTTCTTCATCTTTCATACTGACCGTATACATTCTTCCAATGACTGTTGCTCCACGTTTCTGCCTAATTTCCCATGCACCATCTTTCCAGACATAGTGCTCAGGAATTTGGCGGTAGAAGTATTCATGAGCATGTGGGTCGTTCTCATTCAGTTCAAAGTAGCCCATAAGAGTTGATTTTCTATGCGTCATGGCAGCAATGTTCTCTACAGAAGCATCTTCATGAAAATAAAGTGGTTGTGACTGTGGCAGATGTACGGCAAGGCGAACAATGCTGTGTGATTGTTTATGCATTGGATAGGCAAAAATTCTCCAAGCTGCCTCCGGTGCACTGACGTATCTTGAATCCATAAATTGGTGAGGTTCATCATGTTGTATGTTTGTTTGACAAATTTCCAGATTGGCTTTATCATGCCTTTTGTAAACATATTTGAATAAATACTTGACACTTTGAATGGACGCACAGATTTCCACATTTATATGACACTTATACTTTAATAGTAGGAAAGGGTTATAGGGAACAACCCAAGAATTATCAACCATGTGAGAACGGTGTGTAAATGAAGGTCCTGCATTGCGTTGATAAGTTGGGTAGGCATCGTGTGCTATTAGAGTTTTTGGTTGGAAATCTTTTGGGAATCCTTTTTTAGGCGGCCGTCACACGGAACGATATCTTGCCCGATATCGTTTAAGCGATCTCCTTTTTGATCGCTTAAGCGATATCGGGCAAGATATCGTTGCATGTAATCAAGCGATTTACGATGTTAAATCGCTTGATCGTGACATCGCTGATCTGAGGTTCGGTTCTCAGATCTAGCGATGAACGATGCCACGATCTGCTTCATCGTGGTGTATAACACCACGATGAGCGATCTCCCAGCGGCAGAGCCTATGCTGGGAGATGGTAACTATGGTACACGTCGGGTAACTAAGCGACGCGCCGCCCTAGTAACCCGATGTGTACCATAGAAACGAGCGAGATCGCTGCTCCACATCGCTGGTGAGTCTGTCTGTGTGACATCTCACCAGCGATGTGAGCGATATTGTAAGCGATTGCGCGTGCACGTGATCGCTTACAATATCGCTAAAGATATCTCACCGTGTGACGGCCGCCTTACACTTTCCAATATCCATACATGGAGAATTGGGGTTGAATTGTCCACAGGGTCCATGAATCATATGTTGCATCACAATTTGATGGAGCACAGGATACTCGGATAGGTCAGGAATTTCTGCCCAAACAGTACGATCGACATCAACCTCAGTGCGTAATTTGGAATTGCTATCCAGAATAATCAAAATGTGAGCATGTGGTAGTCCCCGCTTTTGAAATTCTATTACATGAACCATTGCACAAATCTTGCCAAATAATCCACTGTTTATATCTTTTAATAGGGCTTCTAATTATATTTTGAAGACACGGGCGACTAAATCCGGTCTGTGTTCCACCCTCTGCCATGGTTTTAAATTGTGGATAATCTCGCTCCATTTGGGATTACAGGTCATTGTTACAAAATTTGGACGCCCAGATCTTTTTATAACAATAGCCATGGCATCTTGATAACGTTGCTGCATATTTCTTGGACTACCTTCAAACGACGATGGTAAAATGACCGTCTTGCCAATGGGAATTCCTTTTTCTAAAGATTTTCTTTGCAGATGTTCCTGTAGTACGCAATAGTCCTCCACTTTTAAGTCTTTTTGATGTTGACGTATAAAATTTAAGCGATTAGCCTCCATTTTTATATACGCATCCACTAAATACTGTTGTGTTAGTTTTCCACCATTTAGAATAGGATTGAACCCAGGACGTACAGATAGCAAATAACAGTAATACTGCAATTGTGTAATTCTCCGTGGATTTTGACCTTGATGCTTCAGTCCCTCATGCCAGCCTTGTTCTCCATGTGGAAAAAATAACGGATACAGTAAAGCATCTAAATTACTGTGGAGAATACTGACTTGCTGTGTTTTTGGGGCTAAAGGATTGTTTGGGTCAGGTGTCAGATTAATTAAAATATCTCTATTGAAGGGTGGCTCTCCATCAGCATTTTCAAAGACCACAGCAACTTCATTAACAATTGGCTTATTATAACGTCTTGGGTCTTGTTCTCGATCCTGTTTAAGAGCCATGATGATATTAGGCATGACAGTACCATTTTCAATTGCCTTCTCCTGTTCCTCTTGTTCAACAAAACGTAACATTTTGTATGCGGAAACAAAAGGATTGATGCGATCTAATAAGTTAGCAATGAGCCGCATCAATTTAGGATGACATTTTTTATTTTCGTCACACTGTAAACGTTGGTCATTAGCAGTGGCAGTATCTAAAATGTAGAGTTGGGCATAAGCAGGAGCTTGATCTGGAGCAGGATGTAGTGTTCCAGTACGGTGATAAATTTGGCCATGAATCCTGAAGCAATAAGGGCCATGTCCAGGTGGGGGAGCAATACTTGCACCCATAGAAGCAAAACCAAAGGAACTTTTAATACTTCTGATGTTATCCATCATATTCCGACTGTATGGACTCTGACCTTTAAGAATACATTCCAACATCTCTGGATACTGAGGTAACGGAACCTTGACCTTCCCCTTGTGACAACAGAGAGTATACTGTTTATCCGATGGCATCTCATCCATGAAATGTCGAGCTTCACAATGGTTACATATGAATATCATAGAGCCACAGGTATGTTCCACAATGCCAAAATCACTATCTGTAAATCCAGGTGGATATGAAGAGGGAGGTGTAGGTAGGTAAATAGAATGTTGTTTCTGCAAACCGACATAGATCAGACGTTGAAGTAATAAAGCAGAAAAAGAGTCAGGATCCACTTGTGTAACAGTAGAAGACGTCTTTTTGCGGTGTTGACGACGGGAGGCACCACTTTTACGTAAGCGGCTCTGTTTGGATAGTGAAGACTCCTGAGCAATTTGTGCCTCCAAAGGAGTTTGTTGTTGTTCAACGCGAAAACGTTTTGTGCGTGACGTCTCCTGACCACAATGTTTACGCTTTGCTGTTGCTTTGCGCGGTGATGAAACTTGAGGAATTGTGCTACTTTCATCCGGTGAACTGATAGAAAGAGCTAGAGCAGACTGTAGTACTGGTGAGCTTACAGTTGGATCAGCAGACTGTAGTACTGATGAGGTTACTGTCTGATCAGCACACTGAGTTAGATCAGCAGAGTATTGTACAGGTGAGCTTTGCAGTGTTATGATGAGATGCGATCGGTGTGTACTGATGAGTTTTGTTGATCAGCAGAGTGATGTACTGGTGTTGCAGCGTATTTTTTTTGTTGACGGCTCCGTTGATCGTTCTTCTAGCTTTTTTGCTTATCCAAACGCATTGTTGTTTTTGTTTCCAGCACTCGTTGCAATGCGTGCTTTTACTCAGTCTTTAGACTTATCCTAAACGACATTGTCGCTCTTACTTCAGTTTCTTCTAGCAGGTATTAGCATCATGCGGCTTTGTACCGACAACATTTTGCTAGTATCCTTGAAGTCATGTAGGAAACATACAAAGGTAATACTATGTTGGAGAGTATAGGTACATAAGAGCTTTTACAAAGCTTTTTGGGAGAAAGATTCTTGAAAAGTATACGAAATTATTAAGAAAATATAAATGTTCCAGATTGACAATGAACATATTTAAATATCAGTTTTGATGTCTAATATAATGACTACGACGTATTACAAAGTAGACATGTTTCTCATTAATATAATAATACATGAGTGACTGAATACTAAGGACATCAATGTGCATCATACAATAGCATATCAATACATCACCATCATCATCATACCATCATCAATAGCATCATCAATAGCAATAATATTAGCAGTATTATGATCATTAATAACAGTATTAATAACATTAATAGCAGTATTAATAGTATTAACAGCAGTATGAATAGAGTAATAGCATTATAAATACCATTAATAGCATTAGTATTAGCATTATTAGCATTAATAATAGCATTAATAGCAATATTATTTGAATTCATAGCATTATTATTACTATTAATAGCATAAATATTAGCATTAACAGCATTATTATTAGCATTAATAGCATTATTATACATTAATAGCAATATTATTAGCATTATTATTACATTAATAGCATTATTATTACATTAATAGCATAATTATTAGCATTAATAGCATAATTATTAACATTAATAGCAGTAATAATAGCATTAATAGCAATATTATTTGCATTAATAGCATTATTATTACCATTATAGCATAATTATTAGCATAAAGCATAATTATTAGCATTAATAGCATAATTATTAGCATTAATAGTATAAATATTAGCATTAATAGCATAATTATTAGCATTAATAGCATAATTATTAGCATTAATAGCATAATTATTAACATTAATAGCATAATTATTAGCATTAAAGCAATATTATTTGCATTAATAGCATTAATTATTAGCATTAATAGCATAATATTAGCATAATAGCATAATTTAATTAGCATTAATAGCATATATTATTTGCATTAATAGCATTCTTATTACCATTAATAGCATAATTATTAGCATTAATAGCATTTTAAATTTGCATTAATAGCATTAAAAATTTAGACATTAATAGCTAATTATTAATTAGCATAAATAATAATAATTACATTAATACCAATATTATTTGCATTAATAGCATTTTATTAGCCATTATTAACCTAAATATTAGCATTAATAGCATAATAATTAGCATTATATAGCATTAATAATATTAATAGCATTATAATATTAATATAATTAATGCATTTATTATTTTTTCATTATTACATTTTATTAAATTATATTTAATTATTAGTCATTTTTATTATTTTTTACATTAAATTTAATTATTTTTTATATATAGCATTATTAATAGTTATTAATAGCATTAGGTGAGATACAGTTATTTCAAGTTCCTAAAGGCACATTAATAGCATTTATTTATTTTTTTATTATTATTTTTTATTTCATTATTATTTTATTTATTTTTTTAATTATTTTTTAATTATTTTTTTTATTATTAAATTTATTATTTATTTTAAGTGAGCCTGAGGCTGAGACACAGTTCTCCTTCAGGTCCGCTGAAAGGGCTCATCTTATTAGCATTTATTTTTTTATTATTTTTTAATATTATTTTATTTTTTAATTATTTTTTTATTTTTTTATTATTTTTTAATTATTTTTTTTTATTATTAAATTTATTATTTATTTTAAGTGAGCCTGAGGCTGAGACACAGTTCTCCTTCAGGTCCGCTGAAAGGGCTCATCTTATTAGCATTTATTTTTTTTATTATTATTTTTTATTTAATTATTTATTATTTTTATTTATTTTTTTATTATTAATTATTTTTTAATTATTTTTTTTATTATTAAATTTATTTGTTGAGGCGCTCTTCTGATTGGTCGCTGTCTATGCCATCACCAATCAGAAGAGCCCCTCATTTCCCATTGACATACATTAGCGGTGTGTCGGCGATTTTATGGCCGGCCACCTGGTTCTATTTGTTGGCCCTAAAATCGCGGACACACCGCTAATGCATGTCTATGGGCAGTCAGCCCGATTTCTGATTGGTCGCTCTCTGCTGACGCCGACCAATCAGAATTCGAGCTCACCGCCCATAGACATGCATTAGCGGTGTGTCCGCGATTTTAGGGCCGACAAATAGAACCAGGTGGGCGGCCATAAAATCGCCGACACACCGCTAATGTATGTCAATGGGAAATGAGGGGCTCTTCTGATTGGCTGAGGGCAGTAGACAGCGACCAATCAGAAGAGCGCCTCACATCTCATTGAGATAGAATGGCGGATTTTTCGTCGATTCTATGTTAATGAGAAGTGAAGAGGACGTCGGAGCTGGAAGTTGGCGGAAAGAAGACAGAAGACCCCCGGGGCCGAACGAAGAGGCGGAGATGGCGGAAAGAAGAGAGAAGACCCCCGGGCCGGAGGAAGAGGACGCCTGGCCGGACGGAGGAGTTGTGGATCGGACGGACGATCAGATGACTAAGAAGGCATGTAAGTGATCGACGGGGCGTTAGGTTAGGGGACGGCGGGGGCTTCGGGTGTAGGGCTTTAGGTGTTAGCGACAGCGGCGGGGGAAAGCGGCGGGAGCTTAGGAGGCGGCGGGGCTTAGGGGATAGGGGCTTAGGTGCGGCGGGTCGGGGCTTTTAGGTGCGGCGGGGCTTAGGGGGTAGGGGATTAGGTGCGGCGGGGCTTAGGGGGTAGGGGCTTAGGTGCGGCGGGGCTTAGGGGGTAGGGGCTTAGGTGGGCGGGTCGGGGCTTAGGTGCGGCGGGGCTTAGGGGGTAGGGGCTTAGGTGCGGCGGGTCAGGGCTTAGGTGCGGCGGGGCTTAGGGGGTAGGGGCTTAGGTGCGGCGGGGCTTTTAGGTGCGGCGGGGCTTAGGGGGTAGGGGCTTAGGTGCAGTGGGGCTTAGGGGGTAGGGCTTAGGTGCGGCGGGTCGGGGCTTAGGTGCGGCGGGGCTTAGGGGGTAGGGGTTTAGGTGCGGGGGGCTTTTAGGTGCGGTGGGGCTTAGGGGGTAGGGGCTTAGGTGCGGCGGGGCTTAGGGGGTAGGGGCTTAGGTGCGGCGGGTCGGGGCTTAGGTGCGGCGGGGCTTATGGGGTAGGGGCTTAGGTGCGGCGGGGCTTATGGGGTAGGGGCTTAGGTGCGGCGGGGCTTTTAGGTGCGGCGGGGCTTAGGGGGTAGGGGCTTAGGTGCGGCGGGTCGGGGCTTAGGTGCGGCGGGGCTTAGGGGGTAGGGGCTTAGGTGCGGCGGGGCTTTTAGGTGCGGCGGGGCTTAGGGGGTAGGGGCTTAGGTGCGGCGGGTCGTGGGCTTAGGTGCGGCGGGGCTTAGGGGGTAGGGGCTTAGGTACGGTGGGGCTTTTAGGTGCGGCGGGGCTTAGGGGGTAGGGGATTAGGTGCGGCGGGGCTTAGGGGGTAGGGGCTTAGGTGCGGCGGGTCGGGGCTTAGGTGCGGCGGGGCTTATGGGGTAGGGGCTTAGGTGCGGCGGGGCTTAAGGGGTAGGGGCTTAGGTGCGGCGGGGCTTTTAGGTGCGGCGGGGCTTAGGGGGTAGGGGCTTAGGTGCGGCGGGGCTTAGGGGGTAGGGGCTTAGGTGCGGCGGGGCTTAGGGGGTAGGGGCTTATGTGCGGCGGGGCTTTTAGGTGCGGCGGGTCGGGGCTTAGGTGCGGCGGGGCTTAGGTGCGGCGGGGCTTAGGTGCGGCGGGGGCTTAGGGGTAGGGGCTTAGGTGCGGCGGGTCGGGGAGCGGAGGCGGCTGGTAAGTGATCTACAAAGAGCATATAGTATAGCTCGACCACCGTTTAGGTGCACAAGGGAAAAATAGGCCACAAAGTCTTTAAATATATCCCCGGCACACAATAAAAGAAGAGAGATGATTATCCTTTTTGTGTTTTTTATTTTTGAAGGTGAAAAACAGGTTGTATCACACAACGTTTCGGCTCCAGTTGAGCCTCTCAAGTGAGTCTGTGTATTACATGAATAAACATAAAAAACAAGTGAACATCAAACATATTGAATCAAGTTTCTTTTGCCTAAAGTGCTCTGTGACTTGATGGTGTTGCCCCTGTGAATAAAAAACCTATAGGTCGTGACGGGACGTGAAATATCCTCAAAGTGACTGTGTGTCTGTGGTGGTGACAATGGTGTTGGTGTAGTGCAGAGTGAAGTGAAGGGGGGGGGGGGAGTTCTCTGTTGTAGGGGAGAGCTAGGAAAGGAGTGAGTGGATAAACGTATGTGTTTTTTTAGGACAAGGGGGCTAGAGGGATGGTGTGAGAGTGATGGATTGGGGGATTAGAGGTTAGAGTGGTAGAACATGCGCTGGAACTATAATATGTCTCGGTTATGAAGATTTAGGTGTTCAGAACTGAGTATGGGGATGTACCTTCTGTATATATAGAAAGGGGATTTGTGGTTCAGTTCCCACATGAGCAACTGCTCAGGCCAGTACCTGCTGGGAGTGGAAATATATGATGTTATCTAGGTACTGGTTCAGGGAACAAGAGATAAAGGTAATCTATGAGGAAGTATGAGGCACATACCCTGTTTGAGGTACTCAGCATATGACTCCGTCCTATATAGTGAATTAAGTTAATAGATTAAACATACTGGGTATAAATGTACATAATCGGGTAATACTAGCAGTAGTGAAAGGAGCCAGGCAATCAAAGTAATGCTGGGTTGTCATTTACCTTTGTGTCAGTGCAGCAGCATGGTGGCTGGTCTGGTGGATGGACAGGAGCAATATGTGTACTGAGTTTCTGCCTTTTATAGCAGTGCATTACTGGGAAAGAGGCTGCAGACAGAAGAAGGTCGGCGGCCATCTTGGATGTGGAATTTTGTCCGGAATCTCTCAGTGAGCATGTGTGGAGCTGTAAGGCTGCCTTCACACTTGCAGATGGATCTGCAGCGTTTTGCAGATGCATCTGCAAGTGTGAGCATGCTGACCGCGGCCCCTATGTTTATAATAGGGCGCACGCGGTGTGGAAAGCTCTCATTCACTCTATATGTGTACTGTCAGCAGGCGTATGCCTGCTTACAGATCACACTCTCCCGCCCGCAGCATGGACGCTACATCTCGCGTCCACAGTGCGGACGGGAGTGTGTGATCTGTCAGCAGGCATACGCCTGCTGACAGTACACATATAGGAGTGAATGAGAGCTTTCACACCGCGTGCGCCCTATTATAAACATAGGGGCCGCGGTCAGCATGCTCACACTTGCAGATGCATCTGCAAAACGCTGCAGATCCATCTGCAAGTGTGAAGCCAGCCTAAGCTCCAGATAGGCTGTTTTAGGTGTGGGGGAGTTACCAACAAGTTGCTAGGTTACAATATACTTAGTGCAAAGCTGTGCCCAGGCTGTTAAGAAAGTGCAGGTGCTGCAGATATGGCTTTTCACTATAGTGCTGTGTTCACTTATTCCGGTGCCCAGTGTTAGGTTTTCTATAATGGAGACAAAAGGACATAGTTAAACCGAGGCATTATTATGGTGACTGAAACAGCAAGAATTCTACATTCATTACAATCTATGTTAGAAATCTGTATTAGTATACTGTATTGCTAAGATAATACACAAGTACACAGTTACAAGTTCAAAAATAGTATGTTTTATCGATTTAATGCCCTATATGGCTGGCTGTGTATTAGTGGTACAGCTCAAATTCACGATTGAGTCCCAGGGGGTGGAGGGTGTTTAGCTGGTGAACCACAAAGTGAAGGGACTCACGTTCACGTTACACTCTGACCCTACCAACATACAGTTTCTGGACACCACCATAAGTAAGAACTCCACGGGGCAACTCAGCAGTGACATATATACCAAACCTACTGATAGGAACAGTTTGCTACATTGGACCAGTTGTCACCCCAGACACGTAAAAAAATCCCTGCCTACCTCACAACACCACAGAGTTCAAAGGATTGTTAGCGATGACTCCACCCGGGAAATACGACACCAAGAGATGTCTAACAAATTCCTACAGAGGAGCTACCCGGAGGAATTCTGTAAACCGGCACCTCCAAGAGCCACAGACAGATTACCAGCTGAGGAAAGACTCAAATTCATTAACACCTTTCATCCCTTTTCTCCATTGATCAAAAAATCCATTTTACAACATTGGCCTCTGCTAGGTACCGCCTTCCCACACATACCGGAATTCAAGAATCCTCCACTGGTGTGCTACAAACGTGCCCATAACCTTAAACACCACTTGGTGCGAGCCGATGTGGGCTCTGCTATACCAACCCTGAGACAAAAAACGCTCAGCACAGTGAGAAAAGGGACTTACCCGTGCTTAAACTGTGCCCAGTGTGCAAACGTCACTAAAGGTGAATCATTCACTCACCCCAGAACAGGGAGGAGATTTAGTATAGATGGCTTTTTCACATGTGAGACATCTTTTGTCGTGTACCTCATCAAGTGCGCGTGCAGTCTCGGATATGTCGGGGAGACCACCCAGCATATCCGAGACCGCATCAGCAAACATAAATCCACCATACGCCGAAAAAATAACCTTTTACCCATACCAGCCCATTTTGTTCAACACAACCATAGTGTTAGCCAACTCAGGTTCCAAATCATTGAACATGTCCCACTACCAAGGAGGGGGGGCAAACGTATACGTAAACTGAAGGAGCGAGAATCTTTTTGGATATACCAGCTAAACACCCTCCACCCCCTGGGACTCAATCGTGAATTTGAGCTGTACCACTAATACACAGCCAGCCATATAGGGCATTAAATCGATAAAACATACTATTTTTGAACTTGTAACTGTGTACTTGTGTATTATCTTAGCAATACAGTATACTAATACAGATTTCTAACATAGATTGTAATGAATGTAGAATTCTTGCTGTTTCTGTCACCATAATAATGCCTCGGTTTAACTATGTCCTTTTGTCTCCATTATAGAAAACCTAACACTGGGCACCGGAATAAGTGAACACAGCACTATAGTGAAAAGCCTTATCTGCAGCACCTGCACTTTCTTAACAGCCTGGGCACAGCTTTGCACTAAGTATATTGTAACCTAGCAACTTGTTGGTAACTCCCCCACACCTAAAACAGCCTATCTGGAGCTTACAGCTCCACACATGCTCACTGAGAGATTCCGGACAAAATTCCACATCCAAGATGGCCGCCGACCTTCTTCCTGTCTGCAGCCTCTTTCCCAGTAATGCACTGCTATAAAAGGCAGAAACTCAGTACACATATTGCTCCTGTCCATCCACCCAGACCAGCCACCATGCTGCTGCACTGACACAAAGGTAAATGACAACCCAGCATTACTTTGATTGCCTGGCTCCTTTCACTACTGCTAGTATTACCCGATTATGTACATTTATACCCAGTATGTTTAATCTATTAACTTAATTCACTATATAGGACGGAGTCATATGCTGAGTACCTCAAACAGGGTATGTGCCTCATACTTCCTCATAGATTACCTTTATCTCTTGTTCCCTGAACCAGTACCTAGATAACATCATATATTTCCACTCCCAGCAGGTACTGGCCTGAGCAGTTGCTCATGTGGGAACTGAACCACAAATCCCCTTTCTATATATACAGAAGGTACATCCCCATACTCAGTTCTGAACACCTAAATCTTCATAACCGAGACATAATATAGTTCCAGCGCATGTTCTACCACTCTAACCTCTAATCCCCCAATCCATCACTCTCACACCATCCCTCTAGCCCCCTTGTCCTAAAAAAACACATACGTTTATCCACTCACTCACTCCTTTCCGAGCTCTCCCCTACAACAGAGAACTCCCCCCCTTCACTTCACTCTGCACTACACCAACACCATTGTCACCACCACAGACACACAGTCACTTTGAGGATATTTCACGTCCCGTCACGACCTATAGGTTTTTTATTCACAGGGGCAACACCATCAAGTCACGGAGCACTTTAGACAAAAGAAACTTGATTCAATATGTTTGATGTTCACTTGTTTTTTATGTTTATTCATGTAATACACAGACTCACTTGAGAAAGGCTCAACTGGAGCCGAAACGTTGTGTGATACAACCTGTTTTTCACCTTCAAAAATAAAAAACACAAAAAGGATAATCATCTCTCTTTTTTTATTGTGTGCCGGGGATATATTTAAAGACTTAAGGGTAAGTGATCTACGGCGTCGGGAAGGGGGGGGGGGGTGTGCGGACATATGTGGGTGTGCGGACATATGGGGGGGGTTTGGACATATGGGGGGGGGGGGGTTGTGCGGACATAATGGGGGGGGGGGGGGTGTTGTCGGACATAATGGAGGGGGGGGGGTTGTCGGACATAATGGAGGGGGGGGGGGATGTGTGCGGACATAATGAGGGGGGGGGGTGTTGCGGACATAATGGAGGGGGGGGGGGAGTGTGCGGACATAATGGAGGGGGGGGGGAGTGTGCGGACATAATGGAGGGGGGGGGGAGTGTGGGGACATAATGGGGGGGGGGGAGTGTGGGACAAAATGGGGGGGGGGGGAGAGTGGGACATAATGGAGGGGGGGGGAGTGTGGGACATAATGGAGGGGGGGGGGGAGTGTGGGACATAATGGAGGGGGGGGGAGTGTGCGGACATAATGGAGGGGGGGGGAGTGTGGGGACATAATGGAGGGGGGGGGAGTGTGGGGACATAATGGAGGGGGGGGGGATGTGTGCGGGACATAATGGAGGGGGGGGGAGTGTGCGGGACATAATGGAGGGGGGGGTGGAGTGTGCGGACATAATGGAGGGGGGGGGGGATAGTGTGCGGACATAATGGAGGGGAGGAGGTGTGCGGACATAATGGAGGGGGGAGGTGTGCGGACATAATGGAGGGGGGAGGTGTGCGGACATAATGGAGGGGGGAGGTGTGCGGACATAATGGAGGGGGGCTGGGGATCGGTGGTGGTGTGTGGATCGTTGCTGGGGGGGGAGGCACAGGTGTGGGGAGCGGAGGCGGGTGCGGCCCTCGGCTCCATGGACCCGTGCGAGGGTCTATGGTGTGTAGCGGGGTGTGGGTGGACAACGGTGGGGGGGGGGGGCTGTGTGGACGTGGGGGGGCTGTGCGGACATGGGGGGGCTGTGGACGGGGGTGTGCGGAGATGGGGGGCTGGATAGGCAATAGGAGTATAGAAGGGATTAGAGGGTAAAATAGAAAAAAAAGGTTGAGAAGTAGTGTAGATAGAAGTCGGAAAAAATAGGGAGTGTAGAAAGGGTAAAATATAAAAAGATTGTTAGCTCAGAAAGGATATCTTAGCTGTAGGGTAGTTGGGGTCGTCTTGAAGCTTGCTTCGGTAAATCCAGCAGCGAGTCTTCTTGCGGCCTCCGAATCCGGCAGTCCGTGATCGAGGTAGCGTGTAGCAGAAATAAAGAGTGATTTCAAATTTCGCGGCTTATAAAATGGGCTGTGAAATTTGAAACCACAAAATGGCGGGGGGGCGTAAATTAAGTAATGATTGGGCTTTGAATGGAAACTCTATTTACAAAGAGTCTCCATTCAGGTCCGGTGAAAGGCGTCATTGACTTACATAGCGGATAATCCTGGACGCTGATTGGTCGTTTTTTCCCATAGAGAAACATGGGCATGTTAGTCTATGGGAAGTAGCGACCAATCAGCGTGCAGCATTCTCCGCTATGTATGTGTAGGAGGGCATTGTGCGGACCTGAAGGAGAACTGAGTCTTTAAAGAAAAAATTTTTTTATAATTTTTTATTTTATTTTAATATTTTTTATTTATATTTTTATTATTTTTTTTTTTTATTATTATTTGTTATTGATTATTTATTATTTTTTAATTATTTTTTTATTATTAAATTTATTATTTATTTTAAGTGAGCTGAGGCTGAGACACAGTTCTCCTTCAGGTCCGCTGAAAGGGCTTATATTATTAGCATTTATTTAATTTTTTTATTATTATTTTTATTTAATTATTTATTATTTTTTATTTATTTTTTTTTATTATTTTTTAATTATTTTTTTTATTAAATTTATTTGTGAGGCGCTCTTTGATTGGTCGCTGTCTACTGCCCTCAGCCAATCAGAAGAGCCCCTCATTTCCCATTGACATACATTAGCGGTGTGTCGGCGATTTTATGGCCGGCCACCTGGTTCTATTTGTCGGCCCTAAAATCGCGGACACACCGCTAATGCATGTCTATGGGCAGTGAGCCCGATTTCTGATTGGTCGCTCTCTGCTGACGCCGACCAATCAGAATTCGAGCTCACTGCCCATAGACATGCATTAGCAGTGTGTCCGCGATTTTAGGGCCGACAAATAGAACCAGGTGGGCGGCCATAAAATCGCCGACACACCGCTAATGTATGTGAATGGGAAATGAGGGGCTCTTCTGATTGGCTGAGGGCAGTAGACAGCGACCAATCAGAAGAGCGCTTCAGATGTCATTGAGATAGAATGGCGGATTTTTCGTCGATTCTATGTTAATGAGAAGTGAAGAGTACGTCGGCTGGAGTTGGTGGAAAGAAGACAGAGTCCGGGCGGATGAAGAGGCGGAAGATGCGGAAATAGAGAGAAGACCCCCGGGGCCGGAGGAAGAGGACGCCTGGCTGGACGGAGGACTTGTGGATCGGACGGACGATCAGATGACTAAGAAGGCATGTAAGTGATCGACGGGGGCGTTAGGTTAGGGGACGGCGGGGGCTTCGGGTGTAGGGCTTTAGGTGTTAGCGACAGCGGCGGGGGAAAGCGGCGGGGGAAAGCTGCGGGAGCTTAGGAGGCGGCGGGGCTTAGGGGGTAGGGGCTTAGGTGCGGCGGGGGCGGCGGCGGACGGTAGGGGCTTAGGTGCGGCGGGGCTTAGGGGGGCTTAGGCGGGGTAGGGGCTTAGGTGCGGCGGGGCTTAGGGTAGGGGTTAGTGCGGGCGGGGCTTAGGTGCGGCGGGGGCTTGGGTTTAGGTGCGGCGGGGCTTAGGGGGTAGGGGCTTAGGTGCGGCGGGTCAGGGCTTAGGTGCAGCGGGCTTAGGGGGTAGGAGCTTGGTGCGGCGGGTCGGGGCTTAGGTGCGGCGGTGCTTAGGGTGTAGGGGCTTAGGTGACGGGTTAGGCGTAGGGCTAGGTGCGGCGACTTAGGGGGTTAGGGGCTTAGTGCGGCGGGGCTTATAGGGTAGGAGCTTAGATGCGGCGGAGCCTATAGGGTAGGGGCTTAGGTGCGGCGGGGCTTAGGGGGTAGGGGGGTAGGGGCTTGAGGTGCGGCGGGGCTTAGAAGGTAGGGGCTTGGTGCGGCGGGGCTTAGAAGGTAGGGGCTTAGGTGCGGCGGGGTCTTAGGGGGTAGGGGCTTAGGTGGGGCGGGGCTTAGAGGGTAGGGGCTTGGGTGGGGCGGGGCTTAGGGGGTAGGGGCTTGGGTGCGGTGGGTTTTATGGGGGCGGGGGCTTAGGTGCGGCGGGGCTTAGGGGGTAGGGGCTTAGGTGCGGCGGGGCTTAGGGGGTAGGGGCATAGGTGCGGGGGTTGGGGCTTAGGGTGTAGGGGTGCGGCGCACTTAGGGGGTAGGGGATTAGGTGCGGCGGGTCGGGGATTAGGTGCGGTGGGGCTTAGGGGGTAGGGGCTTAGGTGCGGCGGTGGTTTTAGGTGCGGCGGGGCTTAGAGGATAGGGGCTAAGGTGCGGCGGGGCTTAGGGGGTAGGGGGTTAGGTGCGGCGGGGCTTTTAGGTGCGGCGGGGCTTTTAGGTGCGGCGGGGCTTAGGGGGTAGGGGCTTAGGTGCGGAGGGGCTTAGAGGGTAGGGACTTAGGGGCGGCGGAGTTAGGGGCTTAGGTGCGGGGTGGCTGTGCGGACATTGCGGGGTGGCTGTGCGGACATTGCGGGGTGGCTGTGCGGACATTGCGGGGTGGCTGTGCGGACATTGCGGGGTGGCTGTGCGGACATTGCGGGGTGGCTGTGCGGACATTGCGGGGTGGCTGTGCGGACATGGGGGAGCTGTGCCGACATGGGGGAGCTGTGCCGACATGGGGGGGCTGTGCGACATGGGGGAGCTGTGCCGACATGGGGGGGCTGTGCCGACATGGGGGGGCTGTGCCGACATTGGTGGGGGTGGTTTTGTTGCGGGGTGGCTGTGTGCGACATGGGGTGGCTGTGTCGACATGGGGTGGCTGTGTCGACATGGGGGGGCTGTGTCGACATGGGGGTGGCTGTGTCGACATGGGGGTGGCTGTGTCGACATGGGGGTGGCTGTGTCGACATGGGGGTGGCTGTGTCGACATGGGGGTGGCTGTGTCGACATGGGGGTGGCTGTGTCGACATGGGGGTGGCTGTGTCGACATGGGGGTGGGCTGTGTCGACATGGGGTGGCTGTGTCGACATGGGGTGGCTGTGTCGACATGGGGTGGCTGTGTCGACATGGGGTGGCTGTGTCGACATGGGGTGGCTGTGTCGACATGGGGTGGCTGTGTCGACATGGGGTGGCTGTGTCGACATGGGGTGGCTGTGTCGACATGGGGTGGCTGTGTCGACATGGGGGGGCTGTGTCGACATGGGGTGGCTGTGTCGACATGGGGTGGCTGTGTCGACATGGGGGGGCTGTGTCGACATGGGGGGGCTGGCGTGGGCGGGGGGCTGTGTCGACATGGGGGGGCTGTGTCGACATGGGGGGGCTGTGTCGACATGGGGGGGCTGTGTCGACATGGGGGGGCTGTGTCGACATGGGGGGGCTGTGTCGACATGGGGGGGCTGTGCGACATTGGTGGGGGTGGTTTTGTTGCGGGGTGGCTGTGCGGACATAGGGGGGGTCTGTGCGGACATAGGGGGGGTCTGTGCGGACATAGGGGGGGTCTGTGCGGACATAGGGGGGGTCTGTGCGGACATAGGGGGGGTCTGTGCGGACATGGGGGGTCTGTGCGGACATGGGGGGTCTGTGCGGACATGGGGGGTCTGTGCGGACATGGGGGGTCTGTGCGGACATGGGGGGTCTGTGCGGACATTGGTGGGGGTGGTTTTGTTGCGGGGTGGCTGTGCGGACATGGGGGGGCTGTGCGGACATGGGGGGGGGCTGTGCGGACATGGGGGGGGCTGTGCGGACATGGGGGGGGCTGTGCGGACATGGGGGGGGCTGTGCGGACATGGGGGGGGCTGTGCGGACATGGGGGGGGCTGTGCGGACATGGGGGGGGCTGTGCGGACATGGGGGGGGCTGTGCGGACATGGGGGGGGCTGTGCGGACATGGGGGGGCTGTGTCGACATGGGGGGGCTGTGTCGACATGGGGGGGCTGTGTCGACATGGGGGGGCTGTGTCGACATGGGGGGGCTGTGTCGACATGGGGGGGCTGTGTCGACATGGGGGGGCTGTGTCGACATGGGGGGGCTGTGTCGACATGGGGGGGCTGTGCCGACATGGGGGGGCTGTGCCGACATTGGTGGGGGTGGTTTTGTTGCGGGGTGGCTGTGCGGACATGGGGGGGGCTGTGCGGACATGGGGGGGGCTGTGCGGACATGGGGGGGGGGGGGGCTGTGTCGACATGGGGGGCTGTGTCGACATGGGGGGGCTGTGTCGACATGGGGGGGCTGTGTCGACATGGGGGGGCTGTGCCGACATGGGGGGGCTGTGCCGACATTGGTGGGGGTGGTTTTGTTGCGGGGTGGCTGTGCGGACATGGGGGTCTGTGCGGACATGGGGGGTCTGTGCGGACATGGGGGGTCTGTGCGGACATGGGGGGTCTGTGCGGACATGGGGGGTCTGTGCGGACATGGGGGGTCTGTGCGGACATGGGGGGTCTGTGCGGACATTGGTGGGGGTGGTTTTGTTGCGGGGTGGCTGTGCGGACATGGGGGGGGCTGTGCGGACATGGGGGGGGCTGTGCGGACATGGGGGGGGCTGTGCGGACATGGGGGGGGCTGTGCGGACATGGGGGGGGCTGTGCGGACATGGGGGGGGCTGTGCGGACATGGGGGGGGCTGTGCGGACATGGGGGGGGGGGGGCTGTGCGGACATTGGAGGGGTGAGTTGTGGGTAGCGGGGAGCGGAGGCGGCTGTGCCACCTCGCTCCATGGTCCCCGGGGAGCGAGTTGCGGCTCAGGCAGCGACTCGCAATGGCCTCGCGGCCATTGCTCGCGCTACCTGAGCGGTAAATCGCTAACGTTGTGGCCGAGCCTCTGGTTCGATTTTCGGCCAGCGACTCGCAATGGCCGCTTCGCGGCCATTGCTCGCCCTCAGCCAGCGACTCGCAATGGCCTCGCGGCCATTGCTCGCGCAGGGCAACGACTCGCACGTATCCACATGACCACGCCGGAAGTAGCGCCCGGAGGGGCGCTTTTCCGATTCGTCATTATATAATAGATATTATATATATACAAACAGTGATAGTGATGAGTGGGATCTGAAGGTCAGAGCAATAGATGGAATACCAGTGATGAGAAGGGGAGGAGACCGAGAAAAACATCTAAAGATTCAGGAATTGAAATGGATAAAGAGGTTGGGTACATTGAAGCCGGGTGGCATGAATGTGGATTATAAGCTCGGAGTTGCCTTTAACCGATAGGATTGGAATCTCTTTGGTATCAAATTGTATGTATTTTAACCACGTTTGTAATTTTTAAGCACTTACACTGGAGGACATAGTCTACTAACTCCATGCTTTTTAATTATTTTTAATCATTTTTATAGAACCCTGAGAAGAATCAAAGAACTGAAGGAGGTCCAGCTAATGAGGATAGATTCCACGCAGTACTAAGAGAATGGGAGTGGCGATATAGGGAGCACTGTATGGTAAATACGCACAACACAACGCGCTAAATTGTCCAGACTCATCCCGATTTGTCTCTTTTATGGTTCCCCCCTTCTTTTAGGTTTTTTAGGTTTTTTTATTCAAAGGGGCACGTTTTATTGCAACAAATAATAGTGAATCAACACACATAAAAGCACATATATAGACATTTTGAGACCGACAAGGTAGTGCAACATATTAAGAAACCTCAAGAAAACCCTTAATCAATTAAATGGTAGAAGTAGAAAGGAATAAACTGTTTTTTGGTAGAAGAAAATCCAAGATAGCATTTGAGAGAATAGGGTTAATAGGTACCAGGGATTGCACTACATAAAAGAAGGTCATATTAAGTTAAAGTAATCAGCAGAGTAATATTCACATGAGTAGACATTAAACTAAAATTTTAAGAGAAAAGCACTTTAGGACCAGGTCTCTATGTGATAAGGCACCTTATAAGCACTAAGCACTTTAATACAATGCAATTAAGCATGTATCGAGACAGATGGATGTTAGATATAAAGATTAAAAGAAAAGCACCTTAAGACTATACCACATGGGAGTAGGACACCTTACAAGCAATAAAAAAGTCACAATGTAAATATGTACAAGACGGGATAATACCATTGTTGGGCTATGAGAAGCCCCAACAAAGATGGAGGATGACGAGAATTGAGGACTGAGCATGCGCGAACGCGGTGACGTCATGGCGCACGCCAGTGCGGTTTCCACGCCAACGGGGGTGGGGGCACGACACTGACTGTACAGCGGAGGCTTCCGGGACGCCGAGTACACATGTCAACATACAGGAACCGGTAAGCCGCTCCCATACTACTTTATGCCATCTAATATGGACTAAGAAAGGAATAAACTGATGTATATGTACAAGGTACATTGGACCCGAGGTGGCATGAATGTGATTATAAGATGGAGTATGACTTTAACCATAGGATTAGGAGTCTCTGTTGGTATGCAAATTGTTATGTATTTTAAGACGTATTGGTAATTTTTCAGATGTAATGGGGCATAGTCTACATAACTCCAACTGCCTTTTTGATAATAATCATTTTTAAGGAACTGAGAGACAAACTTGAATGTAGTCCAGTTAAAGGAGGATAGATTCCGCAGTGACAATTGGAATGGGTCTGGCGATATGGCAGCACTGTGATTGAAATCGAAACACAACGGAATTTCAGATCATCGATTGTCTCTTTTATGGTTCACACATTCTTAATTAGGATTTGTATTTTTTTATCAAAGGGCACGTTTTAGGTGCAAAATAATAGTGACAATAAACATAAAACAAATATTATAACATTTTGTGCCCGAACATTGGAGGCAATCACTATTAAGTCGAACCATGACAACAAACCCTTATCATTAATGCTTGCCAGGTTAAGACAGAGATAGCTGTTTTGGTTTCGGTAGAAGTAAAAATCCAAGATAGATTGGTGAATAGGGTTATAGGTTACCAGTTTTTTGCACTACATGAACAAGGGAGTGGTCATTTAAGTTAAAGATCAGCAATCAATTTCACATGAGTGACATTAACTAAAATTTTAACGAGTACACTTTAGAACCAGGTACTCTTTGTGATTAGGTCACTTATAAGCACTAAGGACACTATTGAATACAATGCATTCATGCATGTATCGAGTTTACAGAGATGTGGTAGATTGGATTTAGCAAGTCACCTTAAACTTTTCACCACATTGGAGTGGACCACTTACAAGAATATAAATGAGTCTTCTGAGTGTAAAATTTACATGGCTGGGATAATACCATCTAGTTGGGTATGAGAACCCAACAAGATGGAGTTACTGTGAATTGAGGACTGAGACACCAATTCACTGAGGTGAGTCATGGCTTCAGTGAGTGCGGGTTTTCCACCAAATAGAGTGGGGCACGACACTGACTGTACATCGGAGGGCTTGAGAGCCGCAAGTACACATGTCAATCATTTTTCAGGAAGACCACTGGTGATTGCACTCCCATGTCTACTTATGCCTCTATATGGATTTTCTTATTTATAGGATAAGGATGTTATGTACAATGAGAGTTCTTTGACCGCAGGGGGTCAGAAAATTCAAAAGAAAAATATGGACTATCAATGTACTAACACAATGATTATTAGGTGGGGGTCTGCTTAGAGCTAATCAGTGGATTCATGTCAATTATTTGTGAAAGGAAGGTATGCATACAGAGCTGGATTCTAAAGTCTGTTTCAGATTATGTGGTTGCTGGATAAAGCTAGCATTAGCTCGAAGTGCACTTAGCCATGAGTATATATAATATCACATGTTGCTGAAAAAAAGTGCTGTGTCACTCTTTTGGAATTATATATATATATATATATATATATATATATATATAATGTACAGTTATAATATAATCCTCATAAATATAATCCCTCTTGTGCGCTGTCTCTCCCCTGTATGCTGTCTCTTCCCCTATGTGCTGTCTTCCCTCTCTGTGTCCCTCTCCCCCTTCTATGCTGTCTCTGCAGAGCACTGAGCACTGTACATGATCTGCAGAGCACTGGGCACTGTACATTACCTGCAGAGCACCAGGCACTGCACATGATCTGCAGAGCACTGGGCAGTGTACATGGTCTACAGAGCACTGGGTACACTACACTACATGATCTGTAGAGCACTGGGCACCGTACATGATCTGTAGAGCACTGGACACCATACATGATCTACAGAGCATTGGTCACTGTACATGCTCTACAGAGCACAGTACATGATCTGCAGAGCACTGGGCTCTTTATATGATCTGCAGAACACTGAGCTGTGGGCCCCTGGGAGCTGAGTATTTGCCCCTGATAGGGGCCACCATGTGCCCCCTGCACTTTCTCCTGTGTATTTAGCTCTGAGAGGTGTCCTATGTCCCTAACTTTTCATTCTAACCTGTGTATTTGGCCCTGACAGGGGGCCCCTGTGCACTGCCCCCTGCTCTTCCTCCTAATATGGGTATTTGGCCCTGACAGGGGGCCCCATGTCCCCTGCTCTTCCTACTAACCTGTGTATTTGGCCATGACATGGGGACCCATGCCCCCCCTGCTCTTCCTCCTGTGTATTAGCCCTGACAGGGGGCCCCTGTGTGCTGCCCCCACCCAGTCTTCCTCCTAACCTGTTTATTTGCAGATGCTGATAGCAGTGGCCGTATGTACAGAGCCGCAGATCTCTATGTCCTGCAGAAGGTGCAGGAGGTGCAGGAGATCATAGAGATCTACTGGCTCTATACAGATGACCACTGCTATCAGAGTCTGCAAATACACAAGAGGAAAAGCAGGGGAATTCACAGGGGCTCCCTGGCAGGGCAAATACACAATGCCTAGGACTCAGAGCCCATTAGGAGGGTGAAGCAGTGAAAGTGCAGGGCAGGAGAAAGCTGTCCTGCGGCAGGCAGTGGGGTCCCCAAGGCAGCAGTGCTGACTCCAGCCCTGGAGAGCAGCTGTGAGCAGGCCAGCCAGCAGAATGAGCACCTCGTCTTCAGCAGTGACTGAGGTAGGCAGGCAAAGGGTGTGCCTCCTCCAGACTGCTCCCATGGTCTTTTTGATACGTCCTCCCGCATGTCATAACGTGCAGGAGGAAGGAGGGGATGGGATGGCAGCATCGGTGCTGGCCTCATAGCAAATTTACCGAATTGGTACTTAATAATATATAGAAAACTCACCGAAGTTTTGACACTTTTTTCTACCCCTTGCATCTAGCAGGTAGCTGCAGATTCCCCCAGGAGGTAACACATGCGTCCAAACACCGGTGCACAGTCCCCTGCAACCTATAACATGGGGCGGTTTGTGGCAAACAGGCGGCCAGCCATGTTAACAAGGAGGGGTTGGTGGTGAATACAGACACATGGACACTAGTGATGAGCGAGCATGCTCGCCACTACTCGGTACTCGCACGAGTATCACTGTACTCGGGCTACTAGGCGAGCACCGAGTAATTTCGCGATACTCTTGCTGTGCTCGTGGTCATCATCTCTGCATGTTGGCGCTCTTTTGAGAGCCAGCCCACGTGCAGGGATTAGCCAATCCCTGCACGTGGGCTGGCTCTCAAAAGAGCGCCAACATGCAGAGATGATGACCACGAGCACAGCAAGAGTATCGCGAAATTACTCGGTGCTCGCCGAGTAGCCCGAGTACAGTGATACTCGTGCGAGTACCGAGTAGTGGCGAGCATGCTCGCTCATCACTAGTGTCCATGTGTCTGTATTCACCACCAACCCTCCTTGTTAACATGGCTGGCCGCCTGTTTGCCACAAACCGCCCCATGTTATAGGTTGCAGGGGACTGTGCACGGTGTTTGGACGCATGTGTTACCTCCTGGGGGAATCTGCAGCTACCTGCTAGATGCAAGGGGTAGAAAAAAGTGTCAAAACTTCGGTGAGTTTTCTCCACTGCAATGCCACTGCAATGCCACAGCCCTGTTAGTTGTGGCATAGCAGTGATTGGCCGCCCTGCACAGCGTGACCGAGCCTTTATAACTCCCGGCGCGCTGTGCTCGGCACACAGCCATCCATACAGTCAGTGTAGGGAGAGTGTCTGCTGCTGCTTAGGGACAGATTTGCGGCCCTTATAGGTAGATCCGAGCAGCAGCGTGCTGACAAAGTCTGACTAATCTGTCGTGATGACCACATACAGTCCTTCTCAGGACTAATCTAGGAGGATATAGGCAGGGTGATCAGATCGGTAATCCAAGCTTTCCGTGACCATTAGAGTCACAGTGTTGTATTACTACTTGAATAAGGTTAGGGGACTATAATCCTCTCTGACTACCATTACAGTCACCAGACTGTTGTATTACTACCTTATACAGGTTAGGGACTAAAATCCTCTCTCTGACACATTACAGTCACCAGACTGTTGTACTTACTACCTTATACAGGTTAGGGACTAAAATCCTCTCTGACCCTTAAACAGTCACCAGACTGTTGTACTACTACCTTGATACAGGTTAGGGACTAAAATCCTATCTCCTGTGATACGATACAGTCACCAGACTGTTGTACTTACTACCTTGATACAGGTTAGGGACTAAAATCCTAATCTCCTGTGATCTGAACAGTCACCAGATGGTGTACGTCTACTTGATACAGGTTAGGGACTAAAATCCTAATCTCCTGTCACCATTACAGTCACCAGACTGGTGTAATTACTACCTTGATACAGGTTAGGGACTAAAATCCTCTCCTGACACCATTACAGTGACCAGACTGTTGTACTTACTACCTTGATACAGGTTAGGGACTAAAATCCTCTCCTGACACCATTACAGTCACCAGACTGTTGTACTTACTACCTTGATACAGGTTAGGGACTAAAATCCTCTCCTGAAACCATTACAGTCACCAGACTGTTGTAATTACTACCTTCATACAGGTTAGGGACTAAAATCCTAATCTCTTGTGATCTGAATAGTCACCAGACTGGTGTACGTCATACCTTGATACAGGCAAGGGCCTAAAATCCTAATCTCCTGTCACCATTACAGTCACCAGACTGTTGTCGCTGTATACAAGCAAAATACGCAAGGGCGTTGGCAAGGAACAATGAAGTGAACGTGATGGTGGTGCAGGCAGAGGCCGAGGTCGTGTGCAAGCACTAATTTCGTAACAACAAAGGGGTACATCTACTCGCTCACACGTCCTGTCCAAATTCTTGGGGCCCGCTCCAGTATACCGCTCTTGAACCAACACCTGTGTCAACAGGTTGTTACTTGGATTGCGGATAATGCTTCAAGTCAGATTGGCACCTCCACCAACACCCTGTCTTCCACACGGTGAAGCGTCAGTAGCCGTGATACTGCACCGCACATTTCCCAACCTGATCCCCTTCCTACCACCAGGCCGAGTACACGTCCACGGACATTACTGATCCCACACTTGGACACTCGGAAGTCCAGAAGTGTGTACCCATGGGTGAGTGGAGGTACATGGCAAATTCCCATAACAAAATTTAAATTCATTTGTCATTTGTTGGTGGTGTGGTGAAGTCTGGCCCAATCCAACCCTTGTTCATCTTGATCAGAGTCAGCCTGTCAGCATTTTCAGTTGACAGGCGGGTGCGTTTATCAGTAATGATTCCACCTGCGGCACTGAAAACACGATCGGACAAAACGCTAGCGGCAGGGCAGGCCAGGACTTCCAAGGCGTAGAGAGCCAATTCATGCCACGTGTCCAGCTTGGAGGCCCAATAATTGTAAGGCACAGAGGAATCTCGCAGTACAGTTGTTCGATCTGCAAGGTACTCCTTCAGCATCTGGCCAAACTTAGCATTTCTTGTGGCACTACCCCGCACCTCAGGGGCTGTGGTACGTGAGTGGCTGAGAAAACTGTCCCACATCGTAAAGACTGTTCCACTACCTCTGGCAGATTGGACTTGTGCCCTCTCGGCCGTACACCTTGGTTGTCCACTGATTCCTGACCTATGCCGCTAGTGTTTTGTAAGGGGAATGATTTGCCTAATTCCGTGACTATGGCCTTCTGGAACTGCTGCATTTTGGCTGACATCTCCTACTCAGGAATGAGAGACATAAAGTTCTCCTTGTAGCGTGGGTCTAAGAGTGTTGCCAACCAGTACTGATTGTCGGCCAAGATGTTCTGAACGCGAGGGTCACGAGCCAGGCAGCTTACCATAAAGTCAGCCATGTGCGCCAGACTCTGAACAGCCATCACTTCAGTATCCAGACCAACACGATGACTGAACATGCTGTCGTCCTCCTCCTCCTCTCCTCATCTCCCTGTCCTCTGGCCAGCCACGCTGAATCGAGGGTATGACTGGTGTGCATGTCATATCCTCAATTTGGCCAGAGAGTTGCTCCATGTCTTCATCCTCCTCCTCCTCGTCATAGTCCTCCACTGCACGTTGTGATGAGATGAGGCTGGGCTGTGTGTTTTCACCCACACCCACTACTGTTTCTTGCTCCAAGTCATCGCGCTCGGCCTGCAATGCATCCTCTTTGTTTTTCAGCAGAGACCGTTTTAGAAGGCAGAGTAGTGGTATGGTGACGCTAATAATGGCGTCATCGCCGCTCACCATCTTGGTGGAGTCCTCAAAGTTTTGGAGGACGGTACATAGGTCGGACATCCATCTCCACTCCTCAGGTGTTATGTCTGGAGTTTGACCCATTTCCCGACGGCTTAGGTGATGCAGGTAGTCAACAACTGCCCTCTTCTGCTCACATATCCTGACCAACATGTGCAGAGTTGAATTACAATGCGTGGGGACATCACACACCAGTCTGTGGGCCGGAAGACGCAAACGGCGCTGAAAGCCGGCAAGGCCGGCTCAAGCAGCAGGTGACTTGCGAAAATGTGCAGACAGACAGCGAACTTTTACCAGCAGTTCAGACAGCTCTGGTTATGACTTTAGAAACCTCTGAACCACCAGGTTGAGCACATGGCCCACGCATGGAACATGCGTCAGCTGGCCTCGCCTCAAAGCTGCCACCAGGTTCCGGCCATTGTCACACACGACCTTTCCTGGCTTTAGGTTCAGAGGTGTGAGCCAGTGATCTGCCTGCTGTTTCAGAGCTGTCCACACCTCTTCTGCATTGTGGGGTTTGTCACCTATGCAGACTAGCTTCAGCACAGCCTGTTGCCGCTTCGCAGAGGCAGTGCTGCAGTGCTTCCAGCTTGGGACTGGTGTGGAGGGTACAGTGGATGAGGATGCGCAGGAGGAGGAGGAGGAGGCTGAAGAGCATGACATTCCGGAGCTGTAGAGTGTCGGTGAAACCCTGATAGAGGTAGGGCCTGCTATCCTTGGTGTGGGAAGGACTGTGTTCCGTCCCTCGCTCAGACTGGGTCCCAGCCTCCACAATATTAACCCAGTGTTTTGTCAAGGAGATGTAGCTGCCTTGCCCACAAGCACTTGTCCACGTGTCTGTGGTTAGGTGGACTTTGGCTGAAACAGCGTTGTTCAGGGCACGTGTGATGCTGTTGGACACGTGGTTATGCAATGCGGGGACGGCACATCTGGAGAAATAGTGGCGGCTGGGGACCGAGTAACGTGGGACAGCAGCCGCCATCAGGTCGCGGAATGCTTCCGTCTCCACCAGCCGTAAAGGCAACATTTCTAGCGCTAAGAGTCGCGAAATGTGAGAATTCAGGACTGTGGCATGTGGGGCGTTGGCAGCGTATTTGCGCCTGCGTTCAAAGGTTTGCTGAATGGATAATTGAACGCTGCGCTGGGACAAGGACGTGCTTGATGGTGGTGTTATTTGTGCGTGGGCAACTTCAGGTGCTGGGCCGGAGGCTTGTTCGCGGCCAGCATGTACAGGGGATTGGCTCGCACGCACAACACGCGAAGACGTAGCAGTGACATCAGCAAGCACCGCTCCTCGACTCTGTTGTACTTCCCACAAAGTCGGTGTAAGGTTTTCAGTCTTTTTTGCTATATCTGTTATGTTTGCATTTAGAGTATTTTGTCGGCCATCTTGTTTCCTGTCCTGTGCATTGACTTTTGCCCTCAAACAATATGGAGTCCTCAGCTTTGATGTCCCTGCCCTGTTTCTTGCCAATTGCCCTTTTAATCAGTTTCAGATGATTTACCTGTGCTCCTGAATCAGGTCTGCAATCTGTCTGTGACTTGCTCTCTGAAGCCTGGATTCACTCTGCCTGGAATCATTTATGGACACAGAATCCTCCTGTTTGCCAGCAACATCTGACAGGGAAGTAATAGACTCTGAATGCTTTCCTTGAGACTTGTACTATGCTTTAATGCTCTGATGTCCTTGGTTGTTTGCCTTGCACTCTGCAACTTACATTTACGTTATCCTGTTGATGCACTAACTTGTATGAAGCAATACAAGAGCTGCTTAAGAAGCGTATGTCTCATGTGTCTCATTATAGCCATGCATTAGACTCTACGTCATATATGATACAGTCTATAGTCGGGTGCTTGGCTGACATGTGCCTGATCATGCTGGTGGTGGTCAGGCTGCTAGTTTTCGTACCCCTGTTGATGCTGGCATGGCAGGTGTTGCAAATGGCCTTTTTAGAGTGATCTGGAGCCAACTTAAAATACTGCCAGACTCGGGAAGATCTAACATTTGCACAGGCACCTTGTGTCGTGTTGTTGTTCCGGGGAACGGTTCCCTGCCTTCTGCCTGCGGACCCGACCCTGCTTCGTACTGCCTGTTGGGATGCTACGCCTCCCTCCCCCTGTGCACTGCTGTCCTCGCTCTGCATATCCTCCTGCCAGGTTGGGTCAGCTACTGGATCATCCACCACGTCGTCTTCCTCTTCCTTGGCTAATCGCTGGACTGCTCCTCCTTCTCCTCATGTGCCACCATGATGACCGTTACAATACTTAGGCTGTTGTTTCAGGTATACCCCCAGTGGTAATTTTTAACGCCCATTCTTTTTGAATGGGCATTACAACGACAGGATACCCGCTCCTTTTCAATGGGAAAATGTTTTGAGGCCCTCCTGCACGTCTCTATCCAGGGACAATGTGGAGCCTCCCAATTTTTGGCTGCCCTGACCAAAGGGCTATACTACAATACACCCACTTGAGGGTTACAGGCCCTACTACATGTCTGTATGCATGGGTCATTGTTGAACCTCCCAATTTTTGGCTGCCCTGGCCAAAGGGCTATACTACAATACACCCACTTGAGGGTTACAGGCCCTACTACATGTCTGTATGCATGGGTCATTGTTGAACCTTCCAATTTTTGGCTGCCCTGGCCAAAGGGCTATACTACAATACACCCAGTTCTTCTTTACAGGCCCTCCTGCACGTCTCTATCCAGGGACAATGAGGAGCCTCCCAATTTTTGGCTGCCCTGGCCAAAGGGCTATACTACAATACACCCACTTGAGGGTTACAGGCCCTACTACATGTCTGAATGCATGGGTCATTGTTGAACCCCCAATTTTTGGCTGCCCTGGCCTAAGGGCTATACTACAATACACCCAGTTCTTTTTTACAGGCCCTCCTGCATGTCTCTATCCAGGGACAATGAGGAGCCTCCCAATTTTTGGCTGCCCTGGCCAAAGGGCTATACTACAATACACCCACTTGAGGGTTACAGGCCCTACTACATGTCTGAATGCATGGGTCATTGTTGAACCCCCCAATTTTTGGCTGCCCTGGCCTAAGGGCTATACTACAATACACCCAGTTCTTTTTTACAGGCCCTCCTGCATGTCTCTATCAAGGGGCATTGGTGAACCTCCCAATTTTGGACTACCCTGGCAAAGGAAGATACTACAATAGACCCAGTTCCTCAAAATGGGCACATTATTTCAAGACAGGGCTTCATGTTCCTCTCTTCTCAGGGTCATCGGAGTGCCGCACAATGTTTTCACGTAAAATCTTTCATGTAATCACAAAAAGTAACATACACCAGCTGTATCTCACTATTGGGTATGTGCCCTTAACATTTCCACCCTAAATATTCATTTTGGTGTCATTTTGGAAGGTTTTCTGGAGACTCCGTAAAAGTTTCGTGAAACTCGGACAACATTGTTCACAGCTGTGACTTTTGAGTGAGAAATGCTTCCAGGGGTCTTCCCCATGGTGTTGCCATGTCATTTGAGCACTCTTCTGAGACTTTTGTGACATTTTTAGGGTTTTTCCATGCTGCCGGCAGTCATTTCATAAAAATACTCGTGTCTCCCATAGGATAACATTGGGCTCGGTACTCGGGCCGAGTACACAAGTATCTCGGGATGCTCGGCCCGAGCTTCGAGCACCCGAGCATTTTAGTACTCGCTCATCACTAATGGACACCATTAGGCCTCTGCCACTCACATCCAGGTGATACATAGTGTCTAAGCAGCCTATTGGTGACGCCTCCTTTTAGACTGGGCGGGCTGCTCAGCACTGAGAATATGCACCACTGTGACAGACGTCCCCTAGAGAAAAACATCCTCAACTGCAATGGATAAAAAGATGCAAGTTGACACTATAAATAATGATGTAAGGTGTCAGTTTGGTATTTTGGCGCCAGAATATCGTAAGCTCGTGACCCATCGTCAAGGGCCCTTACACTCACGAGTACCTAGCCACATGTATAAAACATGTATAATTTAGCTTTAAGCAAAAAATCACCGAATTGGTACTTAATAATATATAGAAAAACTCACCGAAGTTTTGACACTTTTTTCTACCCCTTGCATCTCGCAGGTAGCTGCAGATTCCCCCAGGAGGTAACACATGCGTCCAAACACCGGTGCACAGTCCCCTGCAACCTATAACATGGGGCGGTTTGTGGCAACCAGGCGACCAGCCATGTTAACAAGGAGGTGAACACAGACACATGGACACCATTAGGCCTCTGCCACTCACATCCAGGTGATACACAGTGTCTGAGCAGCCTATTGATGACGCCTCCTTGCTAGATGCAAGGGGTAGAAAAAAGTGTCAAAACTTCGGTGAGTTTCACAGCAAATTTAGCATCACCGGCACCTGCGAGCAGTGTCTGATTATCCAGCTTGTAAAAGAGCTGGATATTGACTAAAGGGGACACTTAACATGGTGGTTATGGTGTTCTCCGCAAGGAGCCACCCCTTGGCTGGGTCCTTCCCTGGAAGGATATCTGGCTAGTCCTGTGTTTGAGACTCCTAACCGAGGCTCCACAGACTCTATTTGCATGATTATAATGGGGGCAATTTACCCTGGGCAGCTGGGCCCCCAGAGTCTAGGCTCGGGTGTCCGCCCGATTGTTCTCATTACAATCCACCACTGTTAGGTGGCTATGCGGGAATAATACCTTATATAGAATGGAAACTGGTGAATACGTCTAGCAATAGCATCGTTAGGCATGTAGATCATTTATTAAAAGATCACATTCATAACAACACATAGAAAGAGACAACAGATAGAAATATAAAATCCTGCTGATCACCCGATACACATTTCCAACATTTGTTTATAGTTATAGTAAAAGGATTGGCTAGGACAAGGCTTGCATTGTATAAAGAGAGGCTATGTGGGGGCTGACAATTTATATAAAAGGGCTATGTAGTGTCCCATATTATTTATACGGGGTTATGTGGAGGCTTATACTATCTGTATACATTCTAGACCTAAGTGTAAAAAGTTCATAAAAACAAGCTCTGTACTGTTTATTCTCCCTGTGTTCATCACTTATAATGCATAGTCCACCTAGGTTTGTCCTGGACAGCAGGACTAGACATGAGACCTCCACTGATAGGAACCTGGCAGGAAAGTTCAGTCATTGTCCTTGACTTACAGTCAGCTATAGAATGGTCTGCTTGATAATAAAAACGAATAATTATTGAACTATTAATTAAAAACAATAAAAAGGCTATCAGTGCATTGTGTTATTAAACTGTTGATTACCATCTACTTATATAATCCGCAGTTGGGATTTCGGGCGTTGTAGCCGAATCCCAACATGCTTTGCGCGGGACTGCGAGTGATGACGCGCAGCGTCATCACGAGCCGCAGACCCGCACTACTCTAAAAAAAAAAAAAAAAATCCTCACCTCTACCCGAGCCCGCGCTGTCTCCCGCCGTCTTCTGCCGTGTTCCGCTAGGCTCCCGGTGGCTGTGCAGGCTCCCGATGCCTGCAGTGATCTTCTATCTACTGAGAGTGAAGGACTGTGGTGATGTCAGAGTCACGTGACACCAGCTTACTCCAGGCAAATCGCGGGTCACGTGACTCTGACATCACCACAGGTCCTTCACTCTCAGTAGATAGAAGATCACTGCAGGCACCGGGAGCCTGCACAGCCACCGGGAGCCTAGCGGAACACGGCAGAAGACGGCGGAACACGGCAGAAGACGGCGGGGGCTCGGGGTGAGGTGAGCATAATCTTTTTTTTATTTTTTTTAACCCCTGCCTTGCACGAGCGCACCACAGACACCTGTATACTCCACCACCACACACGCCTGTACACTCTGCCACCACCACAGACGCCTGTATACTCCACCACCACACACGCCTGTATACTCTGCCACCACCACAGACGCCTGTATACTCCACCACCACACACGCCTGTATACTCCACCACCACACACGCCTGTATACTCCACCACCACACACGCCTGTATACTCCACCACCACACACGCCTGTATACTCTGCCACCACACACGCCTGTACACTCTGCCACCACACACACCTGTACACTCTGCGCCGCCACACCACACACACCTGTACACTCTGCCGCCACCACCACACACGCCTGTACACTCTGCCGCCACCACCACACACGCCTGTACACTCTGCCGCCACCACCACACACGCCTGTACACTCTGCCGCCACCACCACACACGCCTGTACACTCTGCCGCCACCACCACACACGCCTGTACACTCTGCCGCCACCACCACACACGCCTGTACACTCTGCCGCCACCACCACACACGCCTGTACACTCTGCCGCCACCACCACACACGCCTGTACACTCTGCCGCCACCACCACACACGCCTGTACACTCTGCCGCCACCACCACACACGCCTGTACACTCTGCCGCCACCACCACACACGCCTGTACACTCTGCCGCCACCACCACACACGCCTGTACACTCTGCCGCCACCACCACACACGCCTGTACACTCTGCCGCCACCACCACACACGCCTGTACACTCTGCCGCCACCACCACACACGCCTGTATACTCTGCCACCACCACACACGCCTGTACACTCTGCCACCACCACACGACGCCTGTATACTCTGCCACCACCAGTACAGACGCCTGTATACTCTGCCACCACCACACATGCCTGTATACTCTGCCGCCACCAGCACAGACGCCTGTATACTCTGCCACCACCACACATGCCTGTCTACTCTGCCGCCACCAGCACAGACGCCTGTACACTCTGCCGCCACCACCACACACGCCGGTACACTCTCCCACCACACACACGCCTGTACACTCTGCCACCACCACACACGCCTGTACACTCTGCCACCACCACACACACCTGTATACTCTGCCACCACCACCACACACGCCTGTATACTCTTCTACCCACAGAGCCGCCTGTATACTTTACTACCCACAGAGTCACCTGTATAATCTCCTACCCTCAGAGCCGTCTGTATACTCTGCTACCCACAGACCCGCCTGTATACTCTGCTACCCACAGAGCCCCCTGTATACTCTGCTACCCACTGGCCCGCCTGTATACACACAATTCATTTCACCCTGCTCCCGATGCAATTGCATCGGGCCTTTTTACTAGTCATTTATAATTAAAAGCAAAAACAAAGAAAAGGAACTATAGCCTATTATTGATGACATACTATCAGATTAGGTGGGTTACAAAGCACAATATTAATTCACCCCACCTGGGAAGGCACCCTAGCAAACAACATTGATGGGCTTGGCTGCATCCTGCATAAAAATAAATATAGTGTGCAAAAATATGTAATATGCAGGGACATTGTTAGGGTCAGAAAAGATCCAGAGCCCATGCCCCAAGGCATATGTTTTGCAGCCAACCACCCCCACCAAATAAATAATGTAACATCCCAACATAAGGGGTACATCACACACAGTGATATCGCTGAAATCAGCGACCTCGCCAGTGATATCTCTGTGTGTGACATGTAGCAGCGATCAGGCTTCTGCTGTGAGGTCGCTGATCGCTGCACATCCTTCAGGACCATTTTTTGGTCCTTGATCTCCCACTGGTCAGCATGCATCACTGCGTGTGACAGCGAGAGACCAACTATCAGCTATCTCACATGCTGGTAACCATGATAAACACAGGGTAACTAAGCAGTGCGCGCTGCCTAGATACCCGCTGTTTATCATGGTTACAGGCTGCGCTAAGCGGGAGGACGCTGGTAACCATGGTCACCAGCGTCCTCCCTCTTACCCAGAGTTGTGGAGGTCGGCTCCCTGGTCCCTGGTCACTGAGGAGATCTGCCTGTTTGACAGCTCCCCCAGTGACCACACAGCGATGTTCCAGCGATCCTGGTCGTTGTCGGGATCGCTGGAACATCGCTGTGTGTAACGGCACTCTAAAGGTCCCGTCACACGGGACGACCTGGCCAGCGATGTCGGAAGCGATGCGGGGGTGCCCGCTCGCTCCCGACATCGCTGGCCAGCTGTCACACAGCCTCGCTGCGGCCGGCGATGCCGCAGCGATGCGGGCAGTGACGTCGCTCGCTGGGCTGGGCTCAGCCCAGCGAGCGACCCGCAGCAACGCTGCGGAATAGGCTGGATCGCCTGTGACATCGCTGTGGCGATGTCACACGGCGCGATCCAGCCTAATCTCTGGTCGCAGGTTGTCAGGTTTACAGTTCTTCCTGTAAACCTGTCAACCTGCGACCAGCGATAATTCGCGGTCGCGTCGCTCGTTTACACAGTGCGACGTCGCTAGCGACATCACTGTGACGTCACTTTTTCGGCGATGTCGCTAGCGACGTCGCCTGGTGTGACGGGACCTTAACTCTCTGAGGACAGATAATGTAGTAGATATCACCTGCAATCCCATGTAGCACCAGATAACAGTGATAGCTCTCCGAATACAGATACAATAGCAGATGTCACCTGCAGCCCTATGTAACACTACAGATAGCTCAGTGATCATCGCTGAGTACAGATAATGTAGTACATGTGTGTCGCCCCAGGGTGTGGGGTACTCGGTTATCAGGCGGCAAAGGGTTAACTGCTGTCATGGGGAATGGCAGCCGCGCCTGATCCCGTGTCCCGGGGGACAGTTCTTTTGAAAAGGAGATTATGTACAAGGGATTATTTACAAAGTTAGTTATCGTGACGCAACCTGCAGTTTCTGGTGAAGTAGCACCAGCGCCGCCACAGTCCGCCGGAGGTCGGTGATATTGCGGCTGAGATGGTGTAGTCCTCCGCAGGTAGGACTGTACCTCTGGGGAAGCATAGTGAGGAGGGACAGGTTGGAGTGGAGCTGGGTTTGTATAGGGTGAGTTGGAACAGTCTATGGAGGATACTGGGAGTGGAGAGGAAGAATACACACACGCAGGAAAGTCTCTTTTACCTTTTATGGTACATTTACACGCGGCAACAATTCTAGGTTTTCCACAGGTAACTTACTGCCTGCAGTGAAATCATGGAGACATTGTTCCATTTGTACACAGCAACAAGATAGAACAATGTCTCCATGATTTCATTGCAGCCAGTAAGTTACCTGTGGAAAACCTAGAAATGTTGCCGCGTGTAAATGTACCATTACTGTTGTTAAGCAGGTAAAACGATCCAGGGCACTGACGGGTGGACAGGTTGCACAGTGGGTCCACACAGCAAGTGGGTATAGGGCCTCCTTTGCTCTGTAGTGTTCGTCTGAAGCACAGCCTGCTTGCAGCCTGACTTGCCTCCTCTCTCTTCCAGACTGTAATGTCCTCCTCTCCTCCTGTGCGGTCTCCGGGATACCTTCTCCTGACCACTGCGGCTTTGCCATGCTGTGTCTGATTCCCTCTAATGACCCACAGAGGATATCAGGTAGCCGAGGCCTCCACGGTGCGAAGGGGTTTTCTGTGGTCCTATAGTGTCCCACAGGTGTGGATCCCCAATATCCGGTATTTCTCCTGGGAAGAACTCCCTCAACTTCCTTGCTTCCTCTGGGCTCACTGCTCCCCGCCTTCAGTTCCACTTAGGCTGGCCAGACATAGAGGGGCCACTCCGGGTCACTGGTTCGGGCCTAATCGCAGCACAGACCACCAGGACGTCCTTGCAGCTCTCCTAGCGTCTGCACACTCTGACTAACTACTCCCCCAGCAGCAGTATTTATAGGGGATCTTGCCTAAGGGCAGCAAGTTGGGCTCCCCCTATTGTGCCAAGGTGGAAGGTGTTGTATGTAGTAGGTACCTGCTGTGGAAACCCAGCTGTGCATTAGGGAGATCTGTGGTTACCTGCGTGAGCAGGGCGCCTCATACCCCCCTAGGTAACATCAGTACTCCTGGACAGCATTTTTGTTTCAACAATAGAATAACAATAATAACAGTGAAACGGTAACATATTTACAAAGTCTGAAAATATAAAAATGTACATAAAGACACTGAAAAATTATTTGAAAAATAGAAAAACAGGTAAGTCCGTATGGTGCTAGTCCATCCACTGCAGGCTTTTAAGAGTTTGTGGCTACATTAGTCCAATAACTGTAGTCTAGAGATGAGCCACCACCCTGATGTTCGAATTCGATTCGTCGAATTTGATGTGTGTTCGTCGAACAACGTCGAACCCCGTTGAAAACAATGGCAGGCAAACACAAACACATACAAACACATAGATAACACCTTCTAAGGTGTCCAAAAGGTGGCAAACTACTCAAAACACACAACAAACACATGGAAAAGTGACAAGTGCATATAAAAATGCGAAAAAAGAGATTAACGAGTAAAAGGAGGAGACACAGATATAGGCATGTCATGCCCCTCTAAAATACGTTTTTACTCCAGTATTTGTAAGGCATCATGCAGACGAGGAGTATTTGGAGAGGTTTACTTCAGTTTTAGAAAGGCCACATTCAGACGAGGAGAACTTGGTGAGTTTTACTTCAGTATCTGTAAGGCTATGTTCAGACGAGGAGACTTGGGAGTTTTACTTCAGTATCTGTAAGGCTATGTTCAGATGAGGAGCATTGATGATGTTTTTCCTCACTATATGTAAGGCCACGTTCAGACGAGGAGTACTTGGTGAGTTTTACTTCAGGATCTATAAGGCCATGCTTAGACGAGGAGAACTTGGTGAGTTTTACTTCAGTATCTGTAAGGGCACGTTCAGACGAGGAGAACTTGGTGAGTTTTACTTCATTATCTGTAAGCCCACGTTCAGACGAGAAGTACTTGGTGAGTTTTACTTCAGTATCTGTAAGGCCACGTTCAGACGAGGAGAACTTGGTGAGTTTTACTTCATTATCTGTAAGGCAATGTTCAGACGAGGAGTATTTGGTGATGTTTTTCCTCACTATATGTAAGGCCTCATGCAGACTATGAGTATTGTGTCACATTTAGGGGACTACAAGAAGAGTCTCCATTTTGTCAAAAAATTTGGGCACAGACACCACTTCAGTGGCATCAATTGCCCCACAGTTGCAAGCTTAAAATGGTTGGTGAGGTGACTTTCATGCAGCACATTCCAAAATCTACAAGCCTTTAGTCTCCCCATGTTATCTGTAAGATCTGTAAGATTTGTACCCAAAATCTAAGTAGAGGCCAAAAAATCTATACTTTGAGTAGTTCATGCATGAACCGTCACATGGATATCAAGCAAAAGCCGCAGTGGGATGTGGCGCCCCGCAACGAGTGCGTCACAAGAGGGTATTGCAGCCATAAAAGCAGCCTCAATATTCTCTGACCCGGCAGTGATCTGGTTAACTTAGAAATCCAACCTGCATGCATCACCTAGAACAGAGGGCCAATCCTAGGTCCTGGTGGGTGGAGTGTTAGGAAAGTGCAGTAGAACAGACCCTTAGTCTACACACAGTTGAAGAAGGGATCTAGAACCTGACAAGAGCAGTCTAGAACTTGGAGAGGAGCGGGGGCTCCGCACCCCTTGCGGGCCCCTGGGCCGTCACCGGTAGGGTGTCAGCACCTGAGGCCTTACCTACCGGGATTGGGCATCGTAACCACGGGTTCCCAAAAGACTCCCGTGCCCACAACTCACAGCCGGTTCACTGGTACCGAAGCTGGCAGCAGTTCACCTCTGCTACGCGAACCAGAAGCGTGGAGGAGCAGCTTTACAGGAGCACCCACCACCAGCCAACTTCCAGTCGTCTAACCAGCGGTGTACCCACCGAGGGATCCAAGGATCCCCAAAGCATCCAGAACGTACATCATGGATAGGGCATTGAAGCAGCCTCCCCGTACCCAACCAGGTATTCCTGGGCGACACTGGCAACCAATTAGTTAGAATGGAGGAACACTACGGATTTCTAAGGGACACTATCACTGCTGAGTCCGCCCGGTCCACTACCCAACCACTGTATACCATGTACTGCCTGCTGGTTACAGTAAAGACCCGTTGCAGAGACTTTCTGTGTCCGTGCTTCCTTATGAACTGTCCGTCTGCACTATCAGATAACCGCAGCTGCCGCACAACATCTTGAGCAGCTCCAGCCTCCGGGGATCACCGCTCAGCCTGTGGGGAGCGTAACATCTTGCTGCTGTCCATCCCCGGAGGTTCCGCAGCATCGGTAGCCCTTACCGAAACTACTCATAGGTGGCGTCACGAATAAATTAAAAACCCCTTTAATCTGTTCCACCAAGACGTCTTCAACCCTTTTGATCTGCACTACACCGGGCCCCACTACCGGCAGGCGCGGTCCACCCGTGACAAGGAGGAAGGAAGCATTGCCTGTCTAAACCGGAGTCAGCCGGCCCACGGTGAGTCAGGGAAGCTCACTGTGCTACAATGCAGCCTAGCAGGCCGGGCCAACCACCGACTGGCCCATCAAGTGCATCTGCTGCCTCTTCATCCTCTGTGACTGTGGGGACAGCAGTCACACATGCTTTTGAATGCAGACCTTCCACCTTTACCAGCAACAGCCAGTGTGATTAGAAGGTCCTCAGTTCTTTTGGAAGTGAAAACACCTGCTGTTGTTGAGCACTGTCAGACATCAAGAGCACGACCTCTGGATGAAGGCAACATAATATGTCCGCCTGCACCTTCCTCACAGACCAACAATTTGCCGGGGACACCCTACTCAACCCTGTCTCAGCACAGCAACCAGTCCTCGGTCCCTCAGATGTGGACAAGTAATAGACCATTTCCTCCTGGCCATGACAAAGCTAAGAGGTTGAATTTCACCATCTGCAAGCTGTTGGTTACAGAAATGCTTCATCTTCGCCTGTTGTACACAAGGATTTTTGAGACCATGTGTCGTCGCAGTGCCCCAGTACCAGATGCACAGTCGCCACTACTTCTCAAGAAAGCTGTGCCTGCGCTACATCGGCATGTCACACACAAAATCACCGCTTCCTTAAGAAACTCTGTGTGCGACAGGGTGCTTTTCACCACAGACACTTGGACCAGTAAGCATGGACAGGGGCGTTACATGGCGGTGACTGTGCACTGGGTAACTATGAAGACAGCAGGAGAAGGGGCTGCTGCCCAAGTCTTGCCATCCCCACGAGTTGGGCGTCAATCCTCTGTATGTAGAAGTTCCTCCACTCCTGCTGCCTCCTCAACCTCGTCTCGGTCCTCCACCTGCACCCAAAGCTTGTCTGGTAATGCCACCCGCGTTCTAACTGCGCACAAGGAATCCTGCACACCTCCTTACTATGATGGCAGCAGGCCATCAGGTGGTCTTTACCTTGAAATGTCTGGGAAATATGAGTCACACAGCTGAGGATTTGTGGTCAGCTGTAGAGACCGAGTTTCATCAATGCTTGTTTCCCCTGAACCTGCAGCCAGGGAAGGCCGTGTGCGACAATGCTGCAATGCTGTGTGCAGCCCTCCGCCGGGAAAGTGTGACACACGTGCCTTGCATAGCTCACATCTCAAACCTGGTTGTCCAGCCAATTTTTGCACACTATCCGGGTCTAGATGGTGTTAAGCAGAGGACACGGTCACTGTGTGCTCACTTCCGCTGTTCGCATCCCGCAGATCAACGCCTTGCATCTCTACAGAAGTCGTTCAGCCTGCCAGTTCACTGGCTGAAATGCGATGTGCCGACACGATGGAATTCAACTCAACACATGTTGCAGCAACTGTGGCAGCACCGACGAGCCCTGGTGTAATAAGTCATGACGTATAACCTGGGCCTACGAGATCCAGAGGTGGGGCAAATCACACAGTTGGAGTGGTCTGAAATGAATGACCTATGCACCATTCTGTACAGTATTGAAATGTCGACGAAAATGTTTAGTGATGATGATGCCATTATCAGCATGACTATTCCCGTCATTTCCATACTGGAGCACACTTTAAACAGTATTCAGAGTCAGGTGGTGGCACTAGAGGAGGGGGAAGAAGTACAGGAGGAGTCGTATGCGGAGGGGCTCACAAGATCTCCAAGGTGCAGTTCACAGTTTATGAATGAGGGTCTACATTATGCTTGCTCAGACCCTTCTTTATCTGGGCCTGGATCCGACTCCAAAAGCTTCTGGGCTTCAGTGCAAATAATTTCCTTGTCTTGACTCACAAAAGCTTTGGAGCAGACCTCTGATTCCCAGGCTATAGTATGACAGAAGAGCGATGCATACTCAACCATCTGTTTTACCCCATACTCAGATGGGTGGCTGGAGACTTGGGAGCTGTGCGGAAGCAAGTGGGATTGGGGTGACACCTCTGAGGACTGGTGTATTTGTGATGTAGAAGTTGAGGTGGAGGAGAGCCCACTTGCTGAAGCACTTGCTATCCATTCATGCGCCTGCTCCTTTTGTGCCTCATCGAGAATTGGTATCGATCGTCGTCTGAGTTGTGTCCTTACGAAAGGGATCATATCAGAATCTCCTCGGAAAGAAGTAGACATCTTACTTTAGCTGGAAGATTGCCTTTCTTCCGTAGATGTTAATGTAGATTTAGCATCTACCCCACGGACACAAACTTTTTTTTCCCTTTCTACCACGCCTACTCCCATTCCCACCAGCAGCAGGCCTTTTGCCACTTATTTTGTATGGGACAAAATTTGCAACTGTACCGTTGTTGGACAACAAAAAGCTGGATGTAAATCAAGCAGAGCTGACTGAACCAACACTGCTACTTGACACAAAGTGAGACATGTGCAAGGTGCAGTTAAAAACTAGAAGTAAGTGACTACACAGGCGGTGTAGTTGTTTGTATTAGGCTGGGGTCACACACAGAAGTCCGTTTTTGGAAGTGATTTTCATCACCAATCCGTTTTTTATAGGGTGCTTTTTGAGCCTCCTGCCCCCTGAACGTTTTTGGACTTAGTCATTTTTTCATTAAAAACGCATGTGCGTTAACGCATGCATTAACGCAAGTGCCTATATGTGCCATGCATTAACGCATGCGTTTCCCATAGGGCCCCATGTTAAAAAAACGCATGCGTTTTTTTAACTGATGCCAAAAACGTTGCTAGCAACGTTTTTGGCTCAAACGGACAGAGCAATGTTTTGAGGTCCAGAAAAAAACGGACAGGGTGTTTATTACATCCAATCCGTTTTTCTGTCCGTTTTTGGACTTAGAAAAAAAAAATGCCAAAAATGAAGCCAAAAACGGACCAAGGGCTTATGTGTGACCCCAGCCTTAGAAGTGGCCTACACTGGCTTCTTTTTTAGTGGCACTGCTACAGTACTAGCCCAAACAAATTGCCTGGACTAGCTGCAGCCAAAAAATTCCTACTAAGGCAGGTGGTGTAGCTTTCTTCACAGCAGTACTACACTACCTGCCCTAAAGGACTCCCAGAGCTAGATTTGGCCAGATGCTGTGAAAAACGCTTGCACAGCACTGGCACACTTCTGCCTGGCAAAAACTAATAGGGACTGCTCTAACCTAGACCTAACAAGTGCTGAAATTAAAACTAGTCCCTGCTTCTATGAAGTACACCTGAAAACCTGAAAAAGGGCTGCTAGACTACTAGTCCTTAGTCCCTAATCGCTACTCCTATGAAGCAGCCCTCAAAAGGGCTGATACTCTTAAAATTCACACACTACCTCCAGTCCCTACTCCCTAAACCTATCTACCTCACTAGCTGAATCAGAACACAATTGCTTGATTTCGCTCTATATCGCCCACAGCAGCAGCAGTGCCGTCTGACACAGAGCTACAGCAATGAGCAAATGGTGGCGATGGAGAAAATGACTGGGTCTTCTAGTGCCAGGACATGTGACTTACACAGCCAATGATGCCTAACCTTGCTTGTGTGCAAAAAATGCACTTTGCTGTGTGCATGTGTGATTGGATGACAGCCTGCACCGCCCCACTGTATCTGCAGTTTGGAGAAAAAAAATGGAGATCGCTATCATTTCTGCAGCACTGGTACAACCCCCCCACCCCCCCCCCCCTTCGCACACTATACCCATAAACTGGATATTCACAGTCATTAACATGGTTAGGGTTAAGCTTTTGGTGATTGAAGCGTTATCGAACATAACCGCAAGCTGCCGAATTTCAAGTTAATTGTTGTAATTCGACGAATGCCTCAAACACTGCCCAAAACAGCTCGAATTTGAGATTGGCGAACAAATCGAATTGAACACCGCTCATCTCTACTGTAGTCCTTTTTAATGGTAAAAGTTCAAAGAGGAAAAGTTCAAAGTTCAAAAGGGGAAATAGTTCAAAGAGTCTTTTACAGTCCATTTCTGTACTTTCCAGAAAATAAACAGGGAAAAGTCTTTCAAAGTTCACATTTTAACAAACACACAATTGTCCCTATGGGTGTCTCGGCTTAGGAGACCTGGTACCTCCCTGCCCCAGGCACTTTCTGTTCCTAACTTAATGTGCTTGGGACTGGGCCCAGTTCCTCCACCCTTCTATACACTACTATTTACACTCTATTTTACAGTTTACTTACATATTTTCCTTAGTGTGCTCTACCTTATCTTATACCCACTCTCCAAGCCTAGACGGGGTTTGACCCATGTGCTTCTATGTGATTTCCACACTACAGGTGTCACTGTCTCAGGTGAGGTGTCTAGTGTTGAACTTGGTGTAGGTGTTTCAGGTAAGCTTCTGCGTTGCCATAGTCTCACTACTGGGCTAGCAGGTGTACCAATTTCAGCATCCTCAGATTCTCTAGCAACGGGAAGTTCTTCCTTATTCCTGGGTACCTCTTCAGTAGGCTGATAGAAGTTTAGCATTGGCACAATGATAGCTCCGTCTTGTTGAGGCCAATCTTCTGGAAATTCTCCTAATATGGTAGGGATGACTTTCTTCTTTTGTTCTGGATATGGACTTAGTTCTGGGCTGGGTTCAGACTCTTGAATGGGCTGATTGGAAGGTTCTTGACTTTCCCAATCTACAGGATACTTTTTAATAAGATCTTTGGATACAGTCTGTCTGTTTCTTCCACCGTCTTTGCTGATGACGCAGACTTTATCAATATCATTTCCAGAGTCTAGTAGGACATAGGGTTCACGTTCCCATCGATCATCTAACTTATGACGAGTTCTTCTTTTTAAGACCACACTACCAGGTGGTATTGGTTCTGCTGGAGCATGTTTGTTGTAGTCCCTTTCTTGCTTCTCACAGGATTTCTCCAGGTTATTTTCGACAGTTTCTTAAACCTTTTTGTACTGTTCTTGGCGATGGATTTTCCAATTTGCAATGGCATGATCTGCTTCAGGATCTACTACTCCGAGTTCCAAGTCTACGGGTAACTTTCCTGTACGGGCTGTCATCAGGTATGCTGGTGTACAGTTGGTAGAACTTACTGGAATGTGATTATACATGTCAACCAAGTCAGGTAGTTTTTCCGGCCATTGGTTTCTCTCTTCTAACGGTAGGATCTTTAACATGTCAATGATGATGTGATTCATTTTCTCACACAGTCCGTTAGTTTGAGCTTGATACGGGGTTGTTCTGATCTTTTTGCACCCATACATCTTGCAAAACTCTTGGTAGATCTCCGCTTTGAAGGCTGATCCTTGATCTGTTAAGATACGCTCTGGAGGGGGCGTGGCTTGGACGTGCATGAAGCCAGCCGCGTGAATCAGGAGCTCCCGGTTCCCGGGGATTTTAAGCGGCTTCCTAGCATTGTTAACCGGCGAATTTGCACAGACTGTAAGCTAAACTAGCCCTGCACGGAATGGGCAAAACAAAATCGGCCCAGGCCCTCTTACCGAAGAGAGTCTCGGACTACTTTCCCCAGGCCGCAAGACCCAGGAGCTGCTCACAGAAATGGCGCCTCCCTCACCTCGTGCAGCCCGCGCTTCCCGCAGGGAGATAGCTGCTCGTGACAACTCCTCAAATACTCCACAAGCGGACGACCCGGTGACCCATGCCCAGATGAAGGGGCTTTTCGCGGACCTTCGGGCTTCGATACAAGATGACATCAGGTCAGTGGTAGCTGAATTGAAGGGGAAAGTGGCTGAGCTGGGAGGGCGCACGGACCACCTCGAGAGAAAGATGGCAGAGCTAGTGGCCTCACATAATGCGCTTCTGGATGAGAATGAGCAGCTCCATCGTAAAATGGATGCCGTCAGGGCGAAACAGCTGGATTTGGAGGATTGTAGCAGACGCAATATTCTGCGCCTGCGGGGGATCCCGGAGTCGGTGGCTCAATCAGATCTCAGGGCTCTGCTGTGAGACTTTATGGCGGAGGTGCTTCCTGATCTAACCCAAGGGATTTGATAATTGACAGGATTCACAGGGTCCCGAAGCCACCTGGGATACGAGCTGAGCTCCCACGAGACGTACTTGGCCGCATACATTTTGCAGAGACTAAGGAGGACTTCCTCATGGCTTTGCGTCGCTCGCCTACACTCTCTGAGCACTTCGTGGGATTGGAGATCTACCCCGACTTATCCCCTTGCACTTTGGCGCTACGCAGGGCCTTTAGACCCTACACATCCGTCCTTCTGCAACAAAACATTCCTTTTCGTTGGGGTCATCCTACACGTCTCATTGTCCGTCGTGATGATGTCTCCCACGTTTGCTTGACTCTGCAACAGGCAGTGAAACTTCTCAAGCAATGGGATCTTCTCCCGACGCAGAAATTACAGTCCACACCACAGAACCGTTCCTCATTGGAGCCCTATCGAAGCCAACCGCGATCTAACGGGAAAAGAGTGGAGGTGGACTGGGAAGTGACCTGATTACGAGGCGTTCTACACTAAGTCGGTAGCTCGTGCCTCTCGTTGGCTCCTCGGGAACCGGATTCCTGGACTTGGTTTGATCTCCTGGGTGACACTTTTTCTTTCTTTTTTTTTTTTTCTCTGTTTTGGACTCCTGGGAGATTACCCACTAAGCGGGTTTTTGCCGCTCTGAGAACTCCTTGACTTTCGTCTTTTTTCTAGCTGGTTTAGGCTGGCTTCACACTTGCAGATGGATCTGCAGCGTTTTGCAGATGCATCTGCAGTGTGAGCATGCTGACCGCGGCCCCTATGTTTATAATAGGGCGCACGCGGTGTGAAGCTCTCATTCACTCCTATATGTGTACTGTCAGCAGGCGTATGCCTGCTGACAGATCACACACTCCGTCCGCACTGTGGACGCGAGATGTAGCGTCCATGCTGCGGCGGGAGAGTGTGATCTGTAAGCAGGCTACGCCTGCTGACAGTAACATATAGGAGTGAATGAGAGCTTTCACACCGCGTGCGCCCTATTATAAACATAGGGCCGCGGTCAGCATGCTCACACTTGCAGATGCATCTGCAAACGCTGCAGATCCATTGCAAGTGTGAAGGCAGCCTAACTACTGCTCAGCTATTCTGCGACGACAATGCAGCCCCCTGATGGGTTTGAGGCTGCGTATTTGTTGCCCTGTTGTTTACCCTTTTTTCTAACTCCTACTACCTTTCCTCTCCTTCCCCAAACTCCTAAGCTTAGCGTATTATTTCTACTGCTCATGGGATGCATCATATCTGTGTCAATGATCCTTTTTGCTCACTATGCCGATCACAATTGTATCGTTTAATGTAAACGGCCTGAACTCCCCTCAGAAGCGTGTGCTACTGCGTAACTATTTAAAAAAAGTCGCAGGCTGAAGTTGTGTTATTGCAGGAGACGCACCTTCTGGAGGGAGATAACACCGTGTGGCTTCTCGTTTCTACCCACATCAATTTTTCTCGAACTCCGCGTCTAAAAAAGCCGGAGTGGCGATCTTTATTAGATCTACTTTGTCTTTTGAATTGATTTCTAGTTTGACAGACTCAGAGGGAAGGTATTTGGCGGTTACTTGTCGTATTAACGATGTATTGTATTCCCTCCTCACGATTTATTCACCTAACTCAGGTCAGTCCAAATTCATGAATTCCCTCCTTGAAAGCCATTCTCCTAAGCTCCCAGGTCATAAAGTAATTGGAGGTGACTTGAACGCCCCAATGCAGAAGTCTCTCGACTGTTCGGTTCCTACTGCCTATCGCACTGATTTGGCCCCGGTGGTTGCCTTATTTAAATTGCACGATGTTTGGCGCTACCTTCACGGCTCAGAAAGGGACTACTTTCTTTTCTTTGCGGCACCAATCGTACAGTCGAATAGACTTTCTACTGCTCAATGACTCGCTCTTACCGTGCTGTGTGGCAGCAGATGTGGATGTAATCACATGGTCGGACCACGCTCCAGTGTCTATTACGCTAGAAGATAAATCTTCGTGCGCTGCTCCGTTCCATTGGTCGCTGAATACTTCTCTGCTTACGTCTACACGCAATTGCGAGATAATCACCGACCACCTTAAGGAATACTTTTGCTTTAACGATTCAGACGGTGTCCCTGCTGACACGTTATGGTTCGCCCATAAGGCGGTGATGAGGGGCCACCTACTGAAACTAGCTGCACACTCTAAGCGTCTATACAATAAAGCCCTAGATTCCCTCCTATCTACTCTCAAATCTCTTGAACGAGAAAAGAAAAAGGTAGAGTGGCACTAACACAGGATCCACCAGTCACACGTTTGACCATAATCAATATAACACAGAAGAAAGAAACGTGTATATATGACCGGGATCAGGGAAGAAATATATTCAACACTTGATAAAGTGAAAAATAGTTTTTATTACAATAAACTCGTGTGTACAAAGTAAAACAAAAGCACAAAACATTTAAAACCATTTAAAATATGTGCAACACTGCACAGATAGCATCAGATATGCATGCCTCCTATAGTTTTAACAATAATAATAGTCCTGCAAAGCTGACCTGGTGACAAAACACAACAGTGAATAAATATTTGCACTAGTTCCCATGATAAGAAGACCAACAAAAAACAGGAGCGGAAAAAAGACCCCAGAGTATTGGAACTGTAGAAATCTATTGCAACCTGAGCTCAGCTCAATAAGGCAGAGAGGGAAAAAAAAAAAAAAAAAAGGCCTTGATTAAATGCCTGATACTCTATAAAGTGAGTCAAAGGCTGCCTAGTTAATGATAGGACCTGAACAGACCACAAAGCAAAGAGAGACCATACTCTGGGTGAACCGCATACCTGTGAATAAAGACAAATTTGTGCAGATTAGTCACCAGTCACTTTAGACCTGCAGGCAAGGAGGCATAGGAAGCGTGGCTCTGGACCTACGCGTGTCGCTGCCCAATTGACAGCTTCATCTGGGTAGAGCACCACTAGGGGGTGTGCCCAGTTACCTTATATCCACATGTTAATAAGCAGCACCTGCAGAGGAGGCTCCATATACAATGAATAACATCTGGAGATTTTATGAGCAACAAGGAGGAGGGGTGCTGGGCTGTGGCTAGTACATCATGCTTGATCCAGTGCACATGTACGGAGTGACTTCCGGGTTTTGTTTACCTCTGAAGTTTCCTATGTGCACTGGATATTAGAACTCACAAATGCGCATGCCCGGACCAAGCCCCGAAAGTCAGGTGCTGCTTATTAACATGTGGATATAAGGTAACTGGGCACACCCCCTAGTGGTGCTCTACCCAGATGAAGCTGTCAATTGGGCAGCGCACGCGTAGGTCCAGAGCCACGCTTCCTATGCCTCCTTGCCTGCAGGTCTAAAGTGACTGGTGACTAATCTGCACAAATTTGTCTTTATTCACAGGTATGCGGTTCACCCAGAGTATTGTCTCTTTGCTTTGTGGTCTGTTCAGGTCCTATCATTAACTAGGCAGCCTTTGACTCACTTTATAGAGTATCAGGCATTTAATCAAGGCCTTTTTTTTTTTTTTTTTTTTTTCCCTCTCTGCCTTATTGAGCTGAGCTCAGGTTGCAATAGATTTCTACAGTTCCAATACTCTGGGGTCTTTTTTCCGCTCCTGTTTTTTGTTGGTCTTCTTATCATGGGAACTAGTGCAAATATTTATTCACTGTTGTGTTTTGTCACCAGGTCAGCTTTGCAGGACTATTATTATTGTTAAAACTATAGGAGGCATGCATTTGGGGCATATATCTGATGCTATCTGTGCGGTGTTGCACATATTTTAAATGGTTTTAAATGTTTTGTGCTTTTGTTTTACCTTGTACACACGAGTTTATTTAATAAGTGAAAAATATTTTTATTTCAAGTCTTGAACGAGAATACGCCGGCTCCCCAGAACCTGCGCTACTTTCAAGCCTAACGTCCATGTGGACGCAGCTGCCGCTCTTCTATTGCAAAGGGTGGAACACCGCCTTCGCAAGGCCAGGTCAACATATTATGGGATGGGGGACAGAGCGGGTAAGTTGCTCGCGCGGCGGGTCAAGAAGGTCGAGACTAAGTCCAGAATTGCACACATTATCTCCCCGACGGGTGCACCAATCAGGAACCCTATTGACATCGCTGACCAGTTCAGGGACTATTATGAACGCTTATATAACTTGTCTTCCTCGACTCTCACCCCCCAACCTTCGCCTGACATTATTAAAGCCTTTCTAGATAGAGCGGATTTGCCTGCCCTTTCATCGACTCAATTAGAACGATTGAATGCCCCATTCTCCCAGAATCGAGGTTATGCAAACTATTTGCGCGGCAAAGAAGTCCTCGGCCCCTGGCCCTGACGGATTTCCGTACCAATACTATGCCACCTTCGCCTCCGTCCTCTCCCCCCGCTTACTCTCCCTCTTCAATCTTTGGCAAAAGGAGGGGGTGATCAAGCCGGAGGGATTACAGGCCTCTATTTCCACGATCCCCAAGCTGGATAAGCCCCTCACGGACACTGGCAGTTATAGACCGATTGCACTTCTTAACTTCTTAACTGCGATCTGAAAATTTATTCTAAAATGTTAGCCGAGCGTCTTAAAATTGTCTTGCCTTCTCTGTTCGGGTTGGATCAAGTTGGCTTCATCCTGCACAGACAGGCAAGGGACGCCACCAGACGTGTTATTGACATCCTAGATGTTTTGGAGGGGAGGGGAGCCCCTGGTGCACTCTTGTCCCTGGACGCAGAGAAGGCGTTTGACTGGGTGCACTGGGGGTACCTGGCGGGGGTATTGGATAAATTCGCCTTTTCAGGCAACATTAGATCAGCGATTTTGGCCCTCTACTCAGCGCCTTGCGCGACCGTCAAGGCGGGAGGTTTTACTTCCACCCCTTTCGGATTTCTAATGGTACCCGCCAGGGTTGTCCCTCTCTCCTCTGAATTTTGCTCTAGTGATGGAACTTCTGGCTGCCATAGTCCGTACCCATCCTAATATTTCGGGTGTGCAAGTGGGCCCGGTGGATCATCGGATCTCGCTTTATGCGGATGATGTGCTCCTTTCATGTACTGATCCCTCAACCTCTATTCTGGCCATAGTCGCGCTTTTGGAGGATTTCTCCAACGCTTCTTACTACAAACTGAATTTAGCTCAATCATCCTTTTTTCCTGGTCAATATCCCTGAACATATACAATATATGCTCCAATCCCGTTTTTCTTTTACCTGGGCGCTCGGGGGATTTAAGTATTTAGGTATTCATATCACTAGCCTGTCTCGCGTTGTCCGGGTTAACTGCGACTCTCTCCTGTCATCCATTAAAGCCACTCTAGCACAATACTCTATCTACAACTCTCATGGATAGCCAAAATACAATTTACCAAAATGATGATTCTCCCGAAGATACTCTATCTTCTGCGTTGTATTCCCCTCCCCTTCCCCCGTAAATATATTAATCTGTTTCAAACAACCCTGGGCAAGTTTATTTGGGGCGGGAAGCCCCACAGAGTGGCATTGTCCACTATGACACTCCCCTACGCGCTAGGTGGCCTGGGGGTTCCGGATGTGGCTGCTTATTATGCTGCTGTAACACTTGATATAGCCAAATCTTGGTGGGCTGGGCAGGTTCCCCCCCCCCTCTCACTGGTTACAAATTGAATCCTGGGTATCTCCTCGGAACTCTACTCGTCTTCTTCTGGAGATGGGACTCCTTTCCTGCTCGGCCCCTGCTGATATTCTCTGTTCAATGCGCACGGTGTTCAAGACTTGGTCACTTCTAGCCAGAACCCACCTGCCCTTTCTTTATAGATACATAACACTGCAGGCGGTAGAGGCCCTGATGGGCGATTTCTCCTTACTGGCTTGGAAACAGCGAGGAGCTGTAATGCTGGGAGAACTTATGGATCATGGACGGCTATTGCCCTTTGATGTCCTGACATCCAAATTTTCTCTGGCCCCGGCGGCTTTCTTTGCCCATCTCCGCCTCCGCCACTTTTTGCAGAGGATTTCTATACCTGTCTGCGACCTAGCGGGAATCGAACTCTCCTTGCAATCCTTCTTCAAACAACAGGGGCCCTCGGGTCAGGGTGTCTCCACTATTTACAAGGCCCTACTGGCCCTTCGCGCCACAAGTAAGCTGCCATATATGCTACGGTGGGAGTCTAGACTCAATTTTAAGGCTTCATTAGAACAGTGGTAGGCTGCCTCAGGACATGCCGCCCGCTACACAGCGTGCATTAACCACTTGGAACAAGCTAAGAAGGTTTCACTTGGTTGGTGTCTCACTCCAGCCCCAATAGCCAGATTTAAATCACCCAGGCTCTCTGCGTCCTCGTCCTGCTGGAGGGGATGCTCAGTCTTGGGCTCGGACTCACATATCTGGTGGGACTGTCCATGTCTGCGCCCATTTTGGCGTGGAGTTGAGTCTTTGCTTGCCTCTTTGGCAGGTCTACCTATTGCCCTGACTGCTCCTCTGGCCCTCTTGGGGATGGACTTGGATGCCTTCCCCACTGTTCTCTGCCCTATTATTACTAACACCCTTATAGCAGCCCGTTTGACGGTGGCAGGTCACTGGAGGTCAGTTGAACCCCTACCCTTCCAGAAGTGATTAATAGATTGAATCAACATTGCTCCCATGAGGTGCTACTCTCCCAATCTCGGTCCCGTAGGGTGAGGGTGCTGGCCTGGTGGGGTCCCTGGCTCTCCTCTCAACACAACACGGTTGCTGCACCGCTGTGAGCATGGTTGCATCCTCTAACGTTCTTGACATGACTAAGCTGGCTTACCCTTCTCCCTTTCTACTCCTCCCCTTTCTCTTTTTTCCTTTTTCTTGTCTGAAGGTTGGCCCGACTGGACGGCAGGTTTTGATTGCTTTTGTTATGGTTATTCTTTACTGTAAAGTGGAATGTTCAATAAAAAATAATGGTTTAAAAAAAAAGATACGCTCTGGATATCCCAACGGTCTGCAGAAGAATTTTTGGAAGGTTTTTGCAGATGTTGCAGCTGTCAGGTCCTTTACAGGGGAAACCATTAGAAATCTTGAGTAATAGTCTACCATGGTTAACGCATAGGTATAGCCGGATCTACTTGGAGTCAGTTTTACATGATCCAAAGCAACTATTTCCAACGACTGTTTGGTGACAATGGGATGAAGCTGGGCTTTCTGGCTCTGTACGTCCTTTCTTCTCAGGCTGCAGGATTTACAATTCTTACACCATCTTTCAATGGATGACCGCATGCCGACCCAAAAGAACCTATCCTTCAATAGCACCTCAAGCTTCTTCCATCCGAAGTGACCAGTTTGATTGTGATAAGCGTTTAAGACCACAGGGATTTCTGACTTTGGCACGATGATCTGCCAAGCCATTTTGTGAGTTCTCGGATTAATGCACCGCCGACATAACTTATCTTGGTATAGGAACAGTTTACTCCGCTGGTTCCACAGATGTTTGGCTTCAGATGGGGGATTCTCAGGCAGGTTCACTGACTCTTGGTTTATCAGTTGTTTGATTAGACTGACAGCCGGGTCTTGGTCTTGCGCCTCCCTCCAGCCGAAGTGGGGTAAAGGGTTTACTGTCCTTGGAGAGGGGTCTTGACGGGTCTGCTGGCATTGGGTTACTCTTACATGATGGAAGGCAGGTAACTCCACTTCTTCCAGCTCGTCTTCATCTACACCCTCTTCTGATAAGTGAGGCATCTTGGATAAGGCATCCGTTTCCATTCTCGTGCCCAGCCCGGTACTTGATCTTAAATTGGTAGTTGGACAACCTGGCCATCCATCTCTGTTCCATGGCACCCAGGTTTATAGTTTGCAGGTGGGTGAGCAGATTGTTATCTGTGTAAGCTGTAAATTTGCTAGAGGCCAGGTAGTGTTTGAACCTCTCTGTGATGCCCAGACCAAGGCCAGGAATTCCAGCTTGAAGGAACTGTAGTTTTCTGGGTTCCTCTCTGTGGGTCGCAGCTTTCTGCTGGCGTAGGCGATTACCCTCTCCTTACCGTCTTGCTTTTGGGAAAGGACGGCTCTGAGTCCCACATTGCTGGCGTCTGTATACAGCAGGAATAGCAGGTTGTAGTCCGAGTAAGCAAGGATTTCTTCTCCTGTCAGGGCTTCCTTCATCGTCTGGAACACTTCCTCTTGTTCCTTGTCCCATCTCCATGGAGAATCCTTGAGCTTGCCCTTCGTGGGTTGGCCTACTGGGAGGTCTTGCAGGAGAGCAGCCTTCTTGGTATACTCCTTGATGAACCTTCGGTAGTAGCTCACCAAGCCCAGGAATTGACGTACTTCCTTGATGGTCTTGGGTTCTGGCCATTCTTTGATTGCTGTCATCTTGTCTGGATCAGGGGCCACGCCTTTGGCACTGACTATGTGTCCCAGGTAGTGTACTCTCAGCTTTAACAGGTGGCATTTTGATGGTTTTAGCTTCATCCCGTATTTGGCCAGAGCTTCAAACACTTCTCCTAGATGGGTAACGTGTTCTCCGTAGGTCTTGGAGTACACGATCACGTTATCCAGGTAGAGCAGTACCGTCTCAAAGTTCTTATGCCCCAGGCAACTCTCCATTAATAGCTGGAAGATCCCGGGTGCATTACATAGCCTGAAGGGCGTGCTGTTGAATTCACATAGGCCCATAGGTGTTGCGAATGCCGTCTTCTCTCTGTCTTCCTCGGCTACGGACACCTGCCAATACCCACTAGTGAGATCTAAGGTAGAGAAGTAGTTGGCAGACTTCAATGCAGCTAAGGACTCCTCTATGCGAGGTAACGGGTAAGCATCTTTGTGTGTTATGCGGTTTATTTGCCTATAGTCTACACACATCCTCATACCGTCATCCTTTTTCCTGACTAGGACTAGTGGAGCTGCCCAGGGACTACAGCTATCTCGTATAACCCCTGCGTCCTTCATGTTCTGTAAGATTTCCTGGGCTTTTTGATAGTGTGCAGGTGGGATAGGCCTGTAAAGCTCTTTGATTGGTGGATGTGTACCTGTGGGGATGTGATGTTGTACCCCTTTTATCCTACCAAAATCAAGTGGATGCTTACTAAAGACATGTTCAAATTCTTGTACTACCCGGTACACACCTTGCTTCTCATACACAGAAGTGGTGTCAGTTCCGACATGGAGATGCTGGCACCAGTTCTCCAGTGGCCCAATGGTTTGATCAGGTTTTGCCCTTTTTTCGTAGGGTTCGGGTCGCACTGTTTGGATCTCGTTGTTACTGACTGTGTACAATTTAGCAACGGTGGTATACCTGGGTAATTTAACCTCCTCACTGCCACAATTTAAGATGCGAACAGGTACTCTTCCATTGTGTACGTCCACCACCCCCCTGGCTGTCAACAGTGTAGGTCTGTGCTCTGTGCTGATGGGCTCCACTAATGCTTGATAGTCCTGCCCTTTCAGACCTATAGCTGCTCGACACCAAATCATCATTTCACTCATTGGGGGAATCACAATAGGTAACGGGTCTGTCACCCGTGCAGTACCAATTTCGCCACCTGTTTGTTACCTGTTGTTGGTGCAGGATGGCTCTGATCTCACGCTTGAGAACCTTCCTCTGACACTTCTCTAACCCCCATCACAGTGAGCGGTTCACCGTTCGATGCATTAAGGGTGAGGTATATTTCAGGCTGTTTTAGTTCTGCATCATCCAAATATTTCTTATAAAGGATATAGGGGATGGTGGTCACCTGCGACCCGGTGTCCAGTAGAGCAGGTGTCGGGATGCCATCCAGTACATTGGACAGAAACTGCCTCTGCCCGATGAAGGTCTTGTACCAGGTGGCTGGGACCTGTTGATCTAATCCTGAGGTTTGGCCCTGGCCCCCAGGGACTGCCCGTTCAAAGGACAGCTCCTGGCGAGGTGACCGGTGTGGTTACAGCGGTGGCAGATGGGCTCCCCAGTGGAGCTGTAGCGGTCAGTGGTTCTTCCTCGGTATGCTGCAGCTTGCTTCCTTCGCATCCAGGGTACGTCCTCGGAGCTGTCGGCAAGTTGAATCAGCGGCTGAGGCTTTGGCTGTGGTCATGGCGCTGGCTGTTGATTGCTTTGCTGTAGCTGCAGAGCGTCCATGAGTTTAGCGATGTTTTTATTCATCTGGCGCATTTCAGCATGCATCTCAGCTCTCAAGGCATCATATTTGTCAGGCTGAGCAGATTGTACATTGTGCGTGGCTGCAGACACGGGTAATGGTTTGGAAGAAGCCTGCACCTCACCACTGCACCAATGTTTCATAGCAGCTTCATGGGTCTCTACCGGCTTTAACCCTTTGATGGCCATCTCCTTCAGGGTGTTAAAGTCAGCTTCGGGATTGCTCAATGACCACCAATGTACATTTTTACTGTTCTCAGGGGATAGCAGTCTCCGGGTGAATTGTTCAATGAGGAGTTTATTTTCATTAAGTGAACTGGTGCGGCTGACATGTATAAGGGCACGCAATGCTTCTTCCAGACGCCAGGCATAAGCTCTTATGTCATCCCCCGGCCTCTGTTAGCAGTGATGGAATCGTATGCGTATATCAGCCTCATTGTGTGGCGCCCCGCACCGAGTGCGTCACAGGAGGGTATTGCAGCCATAAATGCAGCAGCAATATTCTCTGACCCAGCAGTCATCTGGTTAACTTGGAGATCCATACTCTGCATGCCTCACTTAGCATAGAGGGCCAATCAAGGTCCTGGTGGGCGGAGTGCAAGGGTAGTGTGTAGTGGAAGATTAAGTTTAGACTAGTTAGTCTGGAGGAGTCAGTCTGCAAGTAGCAGCAACCTAGAAGACCTCTGCAGATTCCCAGCTCTGCAACCTAGGAGAGGGGGCTCGCACAGTCCCGTACGGCCCCTGGCCACCTTCTACCGGCCATCTCCCTACGAATCATGAGCATCATTATGCGGGCTCACAACCATCCCGTGCCCTTATACAGCCGGTTTGCTGGTACCGAAGCTAGCAGCAGTTCAGCTCTGCTATGCGAACCAGAAGAGTGGAGGAGCAGCTCTACAGGAGCACCCCACCACCACCAAATCCAGTCGTCTAACCAGCGGTGTACCCACAAGGAACCCAAGGCTCCCCAAAGCATCCGGAACGTATACCCCAGATAGGGCATTCAAGCAGCCTCCCTGTACCCGACCTGGTATTCCTGGGCGACAACGGCAACCTACTTAGTTAGAATGGAGGAACACCGCGGATCTCTGAGGACACCTATCACTGCTGAGTCCACCGGTCCACTACCTGTAAACTGTATGCCATGTATTGCCTGCTGGTTACAGTAAAGACCATTACAGAGACTTACAGTGTCCATGCTTCCTTATGACTACGTCCGTCTGCACACAAGGTAACCGCAGCTGCCGCACAACCTCTTAAGCAGCTCCAGCCTCCGGGGATCATCGCTTAGCCTGTGGGGAGCGTTCCATCTTGCTGCATTCCATCCCCCGGAGGCCCCGCAGCGTCAGTAAGGATTACCGAAACACTCATAGGTGGCGTCACGACAAATTAACCCCTTAATCTGTTCCACTAAGACGCCTTCAACCCTTTTGATCTGCACTCAACCGGGCCCCACTACCAGCAGGCGCGGTCCACCCGTGACAAGGAGGAAGAAGCTACTGCCTGTCTAAACCGGAGTCCCGGCCACGGTGAATCAATTGCACTCCTCAAAGGTAGCTCTTAGTTTATTGAATATAGCAGGGGCTGATCTGCGTTCAGCAAAAGACCAGGACACACTTTCCTTCTCTGCTGCACCAGTTAACTGTCCGAGTACCACAGCAGCGTGTTTATTGGCCGGTCATCGCATATATGTCTAGGACACTGTTGATCTTTCGTTTAAACTCTTCCAATGTATCAGGGCGTCCGTCATACTGGGACAACCACTTGGCCCCGGGATGTATGGGAGTGACATCGACATGATCAGGGCGACTGCACCCGGGGTGACAGAGGTGCTGGCAGTGCTACCGTAGGCAGCCATGGACTGTCCGGTGTAATTCTGGGGGTTAACGTATGCACAGTCGTCGTCGCTTGAAGAGGCTGACATGTTGGAGGCCCCCCTAGTGAATTACAGTCAGTCCTTAGAGAGGTAAACAGTTCGGGAATTTCCGGACTAGGCCGCGGCGCTCGGGAATGCTCAGCTGAGCGAGGGGCTCTGCAAGTTGGCACGCCCCCTTTCTTCCCGCTCTTCTGCGCAATAATGGCGGCGTAGTTTAAACAGTCACTCAATACAGACAATAAAACGGCACACAGTACCCGTAATACCGGGCACGAGATCCTGTTCGTGACAACAGAAAAAGAGTGTGTCGCCCCAGGGTGTGGGGTACTTGGGTATCAGGCGGCAAAGGGTTAACTGCTGTGTCACGGGGAATGGCGTCCACGTCTCATCCCATGTCCCAGGGGAGGGTTCTTTTGAAAAGGGGATTATGTACAAGGGATTATTTACAAAGTTAGTTGCCGTGACGCCACCTGCAGTTTCTGGTGAAGTAGCACCAGCGCCGCCACAGTCCGCCGGAGGTCGGTAGTATTGCGGCTGAGATGGTGTAGTCTCCGCAGGCAGGACTGGACCTCCGGGGCAGTGTAGTGAGGAGGGACAGGTTGGAGTGGAGCTGGGATTGTATAGGGTGAGTTGGAACAGTCTATGGAGGATACTGGGAGTGGAGAGGAATGATACACACACGCAGGAAAGTCTCTTTTACCTTTCACTGTTGTTAAGCAGGTAAAACGATCCAGGGCACTGATGGGTGGACAGGTTGCACAGTGGGTCCCCACAGCAAGTGGGTATAAGGCCTCCACTGCTCTGTAGTGTTCGTCTGAAGTACAGCCTGCTTGCATTCTGACTTGCCTCCACTCTCTTCCTGACTGTAATGTCCTCCTCTCCTCCTGTGTGGTCTCCGGAATACCTTCTCCTGTTGGGCTCCCCCTACTGTGTCGGGGTGGAAGGTGTTGTATGTAGTAGGTACCTGCTGTGGAAACCCAGCTATGCATTAGGGAGATTTGTGGTTACCTGCGTTAGCAGGGCGCCACACATGTCACATGCAGTCCTATGTAACACTACAGGAAACACAGTGATTATTGCTGAGTACAGATAATGTAGTAGATGTCACCTGTAGTCCTATGTAACCTTAAGGTACCTTTACACGCCGCTACGGAAGATTAGAAACCACAGGGTGTCGGAAACAATTATATCTTGTACCGTCAAAACACCGCGAGGTAGCGGTGTGTAATTCAAGTTGTTGCCACCGATCACTGTTGACACCTGTTTCCCAGCCGTGCTCAAAAACAGGTAGATTTAAACCCTATGGTAGCGGCGTGTAATCGAGAAACAGGAAGGTATTTTCGTCACCTAGTGAACTCCCTGGGGTGTCCACAGCCTCCGTGATACCGCCCCCCTTCAGCAATCATTGGTGGAAGATCCTGCGTTACGATTGGTTGTCCCTGCATAGGGCGGCATATTTAAGGAGCTGACCAGTCACACTACACAATTGCAATAGCATCATGTATTAGCCAGCCTTCCAGCGCAGGCTGGCCAATCATGATGCTAATGCGTTGTCCAATCACCGTACGAGCGTCTCGTAATCCACAACTCTGGCACGCCTATGTGTTGTCCCTGCTGCCCCAGGTCCTCCCATATTGCCTTGTGGTAGCGGCGTGTAAATGAGGGAAGGTGCTCTACAGAAGGTAACCTGCGGCACCCGTCGGTGCCTCCAAGGATAGAAACAACCTCCTGTGGAGCACCTTGTAGCGGCTTGTAAATGCGGTATCAGGTACCATTAGGAACCGTTGAACGTGCTCGTGCACGTGAGACACCCGGTGGTTTCTAACCTTCCGTAGCGGTGTGTAAACATGCAAAATAATCAAAATAGATGGTTGCGCCACACTGCAAATTTAGGGGTATAAATTCCCGTTACACTGTACGTATCACTCACCTAAGTTGGTTGTGCCCTCTGCACAACTAGATTAGCCGCAAGTAGGTGAGATTTTTTATGCAGGATCCCTGTCTTCATCTATTGCCTGTCTCCCCTTTTCACCCAGGTCTGTGCTCCGTCTCTCACACGTGCACCGTCCCGTGCATGTGCAGGGGCCAGGTTTCTGCTTTCTTCAGCAAGGTCCTCTCCCAGAGCTGCTCGTACCACTCTCCCCAAAGGGAGAAAGGAACGTGATGCAATAATAAATGTGGTATATAGAAATGAGCGCTAGGGATAATGGAACAAGCCGAACGCTTTTGTAGACATTACCTATAGGTGTATTACGATAAACACAGTACAGGTCCTTCTCCCACAACGCGTTTCGACGCTACATGCGTCTTCCTCAAGTGGATACTGGACCTCTATCAAACTTCCCTTATATCCTATCTCTTTACCAATCATTGTACAAAGGTGTGTTTTTTGTTTTTTTTTTTCTTCTCCTTCCAGTCTCCTGAGTGGCACTGAATAATTATGAAAATAAATGTAAGGTAGAAATTGTTAATCAAATAGATGCAATGTTCATTAGAAAATATTTAGCAGAGAAAATAATCCCAAAGGGATTAAAATTATCTCAGAAAATACCTATCCACAAGATCTGGAATATACAGAAATATGGGAGGCTTATGTCTCTCCACAATGAGAGGTATCTGAATCTGTAACTTCAATTCACTCATCTTTCTGCATGTGTCTCTCCACAATGAGAGGTATCTGAATCTGTAACTTCAATTCACTCATCTTTCCTGCATGTGTCTCTCCACAATGAGAGGTATCTGAATCTGTAACTTCAATTCACTCATTTTTCTGCATGTGTCTCTCCACAATGAGAGGTATCTGAATCTGTAACTTCAATCAACAATATACTTGTCTTTTAATAATGTAATATACTGAAATCATCTTACTGTGTGTGATGTGGGATGTTCAGAGGTCATCTTTGGTTTAAAAGTGTTTATGACCCAGAATGGACAGAAACTCTTGTTTATTTTCTTGGATTTATTACCTTCTGCTGTGCTGAGTTTCTTTGATTGATTAACAAGTGTACTACACCCAGATCTAAGTAGAAACTCACTATATATGTAGAGCCAGCTAAAGGGGTGCAATCATGCGGGGTCTTGCAATCATGCCAACTGTTTAAGTGCCGACTGTACAAGTGCAGTTACACCGGGCAGGAAACGGGTAAGTCATGCAAGACAAACAAACAGATAAGCAGGCCAAGGAACCCATAAGGTGGAGGGGCCCCATGACATTCTGGGAGGTAGGGAGTTAATCAGAGCAGATCTGCTATTGTGGGGATTTACATGATGCAGAGGACAGAGTTAACTAGTGCAGGGGGTTGGCTTAGGAGAGGAAAAGGGGGAGTTTTGGAGGAAGATACTGGGGACAGGAAAGGAAGTTCCCTCACTCTATTTCCGGGGGACAATGAGAACAGTTTGTACAGTTTCTTACCAGCAGTGATGGCGGACTTGGGTTCCCTCAGGGCCCTGATTCAGGCAGCAGCAGCGGTGCATGGGGCGCAGGCAATGCAGGCTTAAGTACAGGCTGCCTGCGTTTCCCCATCGGCACCGGCCCCCTCCGCTCCAGCTCTGCGTGGCCGCCGCTCTAGGCCACCGGAGCGATATTCCCCGGATGCTGGGCGTGTGAGGAGGGCCCGTTCTAGGAGCCCCGGTGGGGACCCTCCGCGGCGGAAAGGGTGCCCTTCCAGCCTGGGGCCCTCTCCGGCTGGCGCGAGGAATCCTTGACGAAGCAGCGCCGAACCGGAAGTGGGCGGATCCGGCCCGCGGCCTATTTCCGGTCGGCGGCCTGGGATGCGGAGTAGCGTTGTAGCGGCGGCTCCCAGCGGAGGCCGGGTGCGGGAGTGCGCCGAGCGGCCAGCGGTGATAGACGGGGCCTCCCGCAGTCAGCGGGGGGCGGAGCGGCTTCCTGGGCGGGAGGAGCCAGCAGCAACGAGAGAGAGTCCGGTATGTGCACCGGGGGGCTAGGCACTTAGGCCGGTCACAGGTTGTGACTGGCAGAGGGCGCGATATTGGGAAGTCCCCGGGGTGCAGGGATAACAGGCCCCGGACTGGATTAGCAGCGGTGACCCTTGGATCCCAACGGGGTCGAACCCAGCAGGCATCTCCGGATGCAGGGCCCGGGGGGCTGTAACGGATCTCCCTTGTTTAGCAGGGGAGGGATCCCGGCGGCATAGGGAGCACGGGCGGCCCGCCTGCAGTCGGCAGGATGGGCTTAGGGTCGGAGGCCCCTATGGGCAGCAGAGGACCCGGAGGGGTCTGGCTGAAGGGATGGATCGGCGATCGCAAGAGCGGTCACAGAGGCAGAAGCAGTCCAACCAGGGGTGCTCCTGCTGCCATGGAGGCCAGGGGGAACGGCGGCAGTGGCAGGCACACCCTGATTGGGGCATCCCTGGAGGGCGAGATCAGCGAGGAAGAAGGAGAAGTTTTGGTGAATTCATCCATGGAGGAGCAGACGGGGGAGGACTACATAGAGGCTGCTTCTCGGCAGCCTGGTGAGAACTCTGAATGTACTGTTGAGTTTATGTCGGGATCGGATGGCGATGTGGGGGCAGGGCCGGTTCCGGCGGGGGGTTAGCGTCTGGGGTGACCGTTGGTGGGGATGTTGTGGGTCAGTTACTCGTTTTTTTGGAGGGTTTGGTGGAGCGTGGGGCCTTAGTTCTATTGCTCAACGTTGCTGGGAACGGCAGTTGAGGCGGCTGGGGCAGAAAAGGAAAAAGAGGAGGAGGTGGTTAGGCTGGATGATAGGGCAAAAAGAGAGGTCTATGTTTGTTTTGAGAGCCCTTTAGGGGCGCATTTGAAGAAGGAAGTCAGGGAGAAGATTTTGAAAGGGGAGTACGTTGCAGTTTTTTCACTGCTCCCGGTGGAAAAGTTCAATTTGGACAAGGTTCGGCCTAGTGGTTCCGAAAACGTAAATGAGGATGACGAGAAGCGGCGATATAGGCTTATTCCGCGGACATTTGCAAATTGGTTACAGGCCTTTGCGATATTGGCGAGGGTTGTGGGGGAGAAGGAGCCGGAGCATTGCACAGCTCTGTTTGGCTATAAGGAATCTATTGGAGAGGCTTAGAGAGCGTATGGGGGGTTGTCTTGGCTGCGTTATGACGAGCAGTTCAGGCAACGCAAGGCTTTGCGGTCGGAGATGCGTTGGGACCATAAGGATATTTCCTTGTGGTTACGGTTGATGACGGCTCCGGCGCAGCCCTTTCGGAGTGGTGCCGGGGGATCGGGTTCAGGATCGTGGGGCCTCGGCCTGGTTCAGAAAAGGGGTGTTGTTGGCAATTTAATGAAGGGCAATGCAGGTTTGGAACATCCTGTCGTTTTAAGCACGAATGTTTGGGATGGGGAAGGGGTCACAGCTTTGCCCGTTGTTTCAAGAAAGGAAAGGGTAAGGGGGGAGTCGGTGCTGGTAAACTGGAGGACCAGGGTGAGGGTAGAGGCGATGGAGCCGTTCTTAAGTTGGTATCTGGATGTTGAGGCTGCTGAGTTGTCGCGCTCGGGTTTTCGGTTTGGGTTGTATTCCGTCTGATGCGGTGGGGGGGTTTTGTTTCGCCCGGGGAATTTGCGCTCGGCTATGGCTCATCCGGGTGTTGTTGATGAGAAGTTGAGGAAGGTGGTTGAGTTGGGTCGGATGGCGGGTCCTTTTTTGGCCCCTCCTTGTTTGGATTTGCGGGTATCCCCGCTTGGGGTGGTTCCGAAGAAGGACCGAACGAGTTCGGTTGATCCACCATTTGTCATACCCGGAGGGGATCTTAGTGAATGATGGGATTGTGCCAGAATTGGCGGGAGTTTGTTATGTGTCATTTGATAAGGCGGTTGATTTGGTGAGGAAAGCGGGGGGGGGGGGCACTGATGGCGGAGTCGGATGTGGAAGCGGCATTTCGATTGTTGCCAGTGCACCCGGGGAATCAGCATTTATTGGTTCTATGTGGAAGGAGTGTTTTATGCTGATCATTGTTTGCCAATGGGGTGTTTAATGTCGTGTCCATAGTTTGAAATGTTTAGTTCATTCGTTGAATGGGTTGTAAGAGATGTTTCAGATGTGGATTTAATCATCCATTCTCTGGATAATTTTTTCTGTGTGGGGCCGGCGGGTTCCCCTATTTGTGCTAGACTGCTGTTCGCCTTAACTGACGTTGCGAGGCGTTTGGTATCCCGTTGGCTCCAGAAAAATGGAAGGACTGGAGACGGTTATGCGTTTTGGGGATAGAATTCGATGCGTTGGCTCAGGAGTGCCGGCTTCCTACTGACAGGATTGTGGATTTGAGGAGGTCGGTTGAGGATATGAGCAAGGCAAAAGAAAGGTTCCGCTTAAGGTGGTGCAGTCTTTGCGGGGAAAACTTGATTTGCTTGTCAAATTGTGCCGATGGGCGGGGTTTTTGCGAGGCGCTTGGCATTGGCCATGTCGGGCTAGACGTGCCCGGCGCAGTTTGTCCGGATAACCAGAGATATAAAGGAGGATTTAAGAGTTTGGGATGTGTTTTTGCAGGAATGCAATGGGCGCACAGTATGGCTTAAAGAAGTGGTGTCTAACAATGTGTTGCAGTTATTTACGGATGTGTTGGGTTTCAGTGGGATTTGGTGCCTTTTTAGGGGCTGTTGGTGTGCGGGTAGGTTGTCCGGAGTCGTGGAGTGATCAAGGTTTGGTGTGGAACCTTGCGTTGTTGGACAATTTCCACATCGTGGTGGTGGTAGAATTGTGGGGGCAGGAAGTTGCCGGCAAGCAGTTTGCTTTCATTCCGACAATATTTCAGTGGTATATGCGATTAACGCTATGTCCGCTAAGTCATTGCCGGTAGCGGTTTACCTGAGGCATCTCGTGCTCAGATGTTTACAGTGGAATATTCAGATTGTGGCTAAACATGTTCCGGGAGTTTTTAATTCAGTGGCTCATGCGCTTTCTCGGTTTATGTTCCACAGGTTTCGGGAGTTGGTGCCTTGGGCGGACGAGTTCGGGCTGACATGCCCGGATGGTTTATGGAACATGGTAACATGATTGTAGGTAGTTGATCCGCAGATCGTAACTGAGGCGTCTTGGGGCAGATATGTAAAAATTTGGGAAGATTTTGAGAGAGACTTGGGAATGACTGGGGGCGTGGTTGACATGCAGAAGGCTTTGACGTTCATAGGGAATGATTTGTGTCAGGGAAGTCTGCTTCAGCAGTGGCGCAGAGGGTGGCGGTGATCGCATTCTGGTTTCGGTTGTTGGGCAGGCAGGATGCGACAAAGGATTTTATTGTGCGGCAGGCTTTGAAAGGTTTCAAAAAATGTGTTCGGGAATTGGGACGGGCGACGTCTGGTGTCAATGACTTTGTTAAAAAGGATGGTGGGGAGTTTGGAGTTGTTTGCAGGTCCGAGTACGAAACAATTATGTTCTCCACTGCTTTTGTGTTGGCATTCTTTTGGAGCGTTTAGGTTGGGCGAATTGGTGAGCCCATCTCTGTGTAGAGTGGGTGGTTTGACCATGAATGATGTGGTTGTATGGGAGGACAGGGTGCAATGTTGGTTGCGGTGTTCGACAATGGACCAGGTGGGCAGAGGACGGCTGGTTGTGCGTATGCGTTAGCTGAGAACCAGCTGTGTCCGATGAGGGTGGTAAGGCGTTTTCTATCACGAAGGGGTGGTTATCCGGGACCGCTGTTCCGGCATATGTACGGTTTGTTTTTGTCCAAAATGTAGTTTCGGGCAGTTTTGCAGGAATGCTTGATCAGAATGGGTGAGCGGCCAGAGGAGTTTGGCTCGCTTCATTTCAGATTGGGGCGGCCACTGAGGCCTCTCGTTCGGGGTTAGGAAATGATGGGATGCGACGTATCGGTCGCTGGGTATCTGCTCGTTTTCGTCTGTATGTGCGTCCTCACCTACTTTCAAGGTAGTGGCTGGAGGGGGAGTCCCAGGCTACCGGGAAGGCGGGTGCGGAGTGACGGGATAGTGGTTTTTTGTCGGGCAGCTATCGGGTAATATTGCACGTTGATTATTGTCAATTGTTTATTTTGTTTTATTTGACTGGACAGGCATCTGCTTGATCTGGATTCTCGGACACTCATATGGAAACTGGGGGCTCGTTGAGCGGAATTTCGCCCAGATGGTCGGTAGTAAGGACTTGATAGAGGCGTGGGTCAGCCAAATGGTTGGTCCTGAGGGGTATGCAATGGGGCAGGGTGTTGCCGGAATTTGAATAATTTTGTAGTGTGAGTAGACCCCCAAATGTGTCGATTCTGCATGTTGGAAAAAATGTTTTGGGGGTGCGTGCATCTCAGGAATTGATACGAGATATTAAGTGGGATTTGTGCGATTGTGGGATTCCCACCCGGGTTTTGATCGTGGTATGGTCGGACATAGTGCCAAGGGGACGATGGAGGTTTGGGAGGTCTGTGGATAAAATCAATAAAGCAAGAGTGAAGGTGAACAAGGTGGTGGAGGCATTTGTGACGCGCAATGGGGGATTGTAGTGCGTCACAGGGAATTGGAGTCATCGTCACAAGAGTATTTTAAGGCTAATTTAGTGTGACGGATATAGGTGGATATGTGGATGTTGGATCTGAGAGAGGGTGTGGAGCAAGCGTTGGTGTGTGGCGGGTCCAGGCCAAGTAAGGGGGTCACTTGTCCTGTCCTGTGGCGGGGGTAGGTCTGGTCCAGAGGCAGGGAATTGACATTTGGAATGGGAAATGAGCCGCTTCAAAGGTAGAGGGGCTCAGGTTAAAGGTACCTTGCAGGCACGGGGTTCTGCAAGGCTGGGGTATTGGTTCTAGGTAACCAATACCTCGTCCCTGGGGTCGGTGTTATTGCGGCCAGGGACAAGGTTTAAAGGCTTATGGACCGGGCCTATCCATGGGTAAAATGAGGGTGGGCCTATTGTTTAAGTTGGGACGCCCGTTGGACGGTGTACCCAGTTATTTCTTCTAGAGTGTAAACAATAGGCAATAAAGGCTGCTGTGGCCAATTTGTTAAACCAAGTCACTGCAGTGTTGTGTGTTTATTTAATCATAAAGAGGTTTGGTATAACGAGTAAGTGGTCGATTAACGACCGGAGATCCTCCCTAGATTGTCATGCATTTTGTTCACTTGTACTGCAATTATGTATTCACTATGTAAACCCCAGACTACTCATCACTACTGACCTCTCGCCCACCACTACAGCTCTCCTTCCCACTGCATCTCACCCACGCTACTCCCATCCCCCGCTCACCATCCACAATGTATCCCCTCCTTTGCACTCTCACTCCCATCCTTCTCCATTTCCTGCTACCCCCGCTCATCCCTCCACCCAGCAACAAAGTACTTATCTCACCCTCCATTCTACCTAGCCACCTTACCCACTCCTCTGAACTATTCCTTCACTTTCAATCCTCCATCTCCAATCAGGCACGGCCACCATGTAAACTCTCATGCTCCCACCTGCTAACCCTCTCCCTGCTCCTCCTACTCGCTGGCGACATTTCCCCTAATCCCACCCCCCCGACACACACGCCACATCCCCACAGTCAACTACACCCTACCTCCACGTCCCATCACCAACTCTCATAACCCGACCATCACCCACCCTCGCAACCTGACCAACCTTAGACCCATCCCCCCAGCCCCTGCTCCGCTAATCTCCCTGCCAGGCGCACTCTGGAACGCCCACTCAGTCTGTAATAAGCTCACAGACATCCATGAACTCTTTGTTTCAAATAAACTTTCATTCCTTGGCATCACAGAGACCTGGCTCACCCCCTCCGACACTGCCTCCCCTGCTGCACTATCCTACGGCGGATTCAATCTCTCCCACACACCCCGCCCCTCTGACAAACATGGCGGAGGTGTCGGCATACTCCTATCCGACTAAACATACTGACTCAGGTTATGGAGAGTTTCCAACCCAATGATTTTGAGCACAAGTTTGACTGCTTTTTCATAAAGATGCTTTTATTAATTCCTCAAAAAGGTAAAATTACAGATACAAAGTGCTCAGTCATATAAAATAGATTAAATATGGATCTGGATTACAGAGGACACTAAGGGGTAAGGGTCTTTTTGTCTCCAACTACAGGACCCGATTATGGTAGCAGTTTCCAACAATAACCATTGTGCCGTCTTAGTTTAAATAGGGCCAAGTGCTGCAGCTTCAAGTGTATACAGAGTACAGAGGGTTAAATACCATGTTATCCGCTAACACAATACTGACTATTGTTGCTAACCCATTAAACATTGTACAAAGCTACATGGTAATTGAGTCCAGCTTACCCATATCGGTGTCACAAGGTGGAGATGACCAAGGGGATAACATGGTATTTAACCCTCTGTACTCTGTATACACTTGAAGCTGCAGCACTTGGCCCTATTTAAACTAAGACGGCACAATGGTTATTGTTGGAAACTGCTACCATAATCGGGTCCTGTAGTTGGAGACAAAAAGACCCTTACCCCTTAGTGTCCTCTGTAATCCAGATCCATATTTAATCTATTTTATATGACTGAGCACTTTGTATCTGTAATTTTACCTTTTTGATGAATTAATAAAAGCATCTTTATGAAAAAGCAGTCAAACTTGTGCTCAAAATCATTGGGTTGGAAACTCTCCATAACCTGAGTCAGTATGTTTAATGGAATATGTAGGAGAGCCCTAAAATATTGTGAATATCATTCGTGTTTATCCTGGATATATAAAAAATACTCCTATCCGACACCTGCTCCTTCGCCCCTATTCCATTACCCCCCTCTGTTACTCTCCCATCTTTCAAAGCCCACTCTGTCCGCATCTTCTCCCCCTGTAACCTCCAGCTAGCCGTCATCTACCGCCCCCCTGGATCCATCCCCACCTTTCTCGACCACTTCACCACCTGGCTACTTCATTTCCTCTCTACTGACATCCCCACCATCATTATGGGCGATTTCAATATCCCCATTGACACTGCCCACCCAACCGCCTTTCAACTTCTTTACCTGACCTCCTCCTTCGGGCTCTCCCAATGGTCCTCCTCTGCCACCCACAAAGATGGCCACACGCTGGATCTCATCTTTACCCGTCTTTGCTCCCTTACTAATCTCACAAACTCAACCCTCACCCTGTCTGACCACAATCTGCTGACCTTCTCCTCCCTCACCTCCCCTACCACATCACCTCCTCTCCGCAAACTTGATCATCCCCGCAGAAACCTAAACACATTGATCTACACTCACTCTCAAATCCCTTCTCCCTCTCGCCAACATAACATCTATACGTGACACAGACACTGCCACCACCCTCTACAACACCACATTAACAAAGGCGCTCTACCTAGCAGCCCCCCTCACACACCACGCTGCACGCACTAATAGGCAACCCTGGCACACCACCCTCACTAAAGACCTGAGACGGGCATCCAGGGTCGCCGAGAGGCGATGGAAAAAATCACGTTCCACTGAGCATTTTGCGCTGTTCAAACAGTCCCTCATCGCCTTCAAGACTGCACTTGCCACCGCCAAACAAACCTTCTTCTTATCCCTAATAACCTCCCTGTCCCACAATCCCAAGCAACTTTTCAAAACCTTCAATTCCTTACTCCGCCCACCTGCTCCCCCTCCCTCTCCCCTTATCTCTGCAGAAGACTTTGCCTCCTTCTTCAAAGAAAAGATTGACAGAATCAGAGACAGCTTTGATCCACTGTCCCCACAGCCTCCCCTTTCACCTATACTGCCCTCTACTTCCATCAACTGCTTCCCCCCTATAACTGAAGACCAGCTCTCCTCCCTCCTGTCACAATCACACCTCCCCACCAGCGCCCAAGACCCGCTCCCATCCCACCTCATTCCCAACCTCACCTCCGTTATCATCCCAGCCCTAACTCATCTTTTCAACCTATCACTCACCACCGGCACCTTCCCCTCAGCCTTCAAACACGCCTTGATCACACCAATCCTCAAAAAACCCTCCCTCGATCCCACAACTGTCTCCAACTACCGCCCTATATCTCTCCTCCCTTTTGCCTCTAAACTACTTGAACAGCATGTCCACTCTGAGCTGTCCTCTCACCTCTCCTCCTGCTCCCTCTTTGACCGCCTGCAATCTGGCTTCCGACCCCTCCACTCCACTGAAACAGCCCTGACCAAAGTCACAAATGACCTACTGACTGCCAAAAGCAAGCGCCACTATTCTGTTCTCCTCCTCCTCGACCTGTCAGCCGCCTTCGACACTGTTGACCACTCCCTTCTACTACAGATCCTGGAATCTCTTGGCATCACGGACCTTGCCCTCTCTTGGATCTCCTCATACTTAACGGACCGCACCTTCACTGTCACCCACTCCCACACATCCTCCTCGCCCTACCCCCTATCTGTTTGGGTCCCCCAGGGCTCGGTTCTTGGACCATTACTGTTCTCAATCTACACTCTCGGCCTAGGGCAACTCATTGAGTCCCATGGCCTCCAATATCACCTCTACGCCGACGACACCCAAATCTACCTGTCTGGTCCTGACATCGCCTCCCTTCTATCCAAAATTCCACACTGCCTGTCCGCCATCTCATCCTTCTTCTCTGCTCGCTTCCTTAAGCTGAACATGGACAAAACAGAGTTCATAGTCTTCCCCCCAAGACGCTCCCCCTCACTACCTGACCTATCCATCGTCGTCAACGACTGCTCTCTCTCTCCAGTCCCCCATGCCAAGTGCCTCGGGGTTATCCTTGACTCTTCCCTCTCCTTCAAGCCCCACATCCAGGCCCTAGCCACCTCCTGCCGACTCCAGCTCAAAAACATCTATAGGATTCGCACTTTCCTTGACCACGACACTGCTAAAACCCTTATTCACGCTCTCATCATCTCCCGCCTCGATTACTGCAACCTCCTGCTCACCGGCCTCCCCAATACCTCCCTTGCACCTCTCCAATCTATCTTGAACTCCGCTGCCTGCCTAATCCATCTGTCTCCCCGCTACTCCCCTGCCTCCCCCCTCTGCCAAGCCCTTCACTGGCTCCCTACTTCCCAGAGATCCCGGTTTAATACATTAACCATGACATACAAAGCCATTCACAACCTGTCCCCTCCATACATCTCTGACATGGTCTCCCGATACCTACCCTCACGCAACCTGCGATCCTCCCAAGAGCTTCTCCTCTACTTCCCCCTCATCTCTTCGCACAACCGCATACAGAATTTCTCCCGTGCTTCACCCAGACTCTGGAACTCACTGCCCCAACACATCAGACATTCTCCTACCCTGGGAACCTTCAAAAGAAGCCTGAAGACCCACCTGTTCCGCCAAGCCTACCACCTTCAATAAGACCTGGTCCACCACACCGCCTCATGACTGGAATTTCCCCCTCCCACTGTATCCCCACCCGCCCCTCGTAGACTGTTTTCAAAAAGTCTTTATTGAAAAAATTTTTTATAAAAGGGGGAGAGGGGAGTGGGGTGGGGGAGGGGGAACAGAATAAACTAGGGGGGGAAGGGGGGAAAGGGAGGGAGGGTACATACATAAATAAACAGTAACATGGTACAAGTTGCAAACACAAATACAAGTTAAATAGCATATGCATCACATGTAGTGTGAATAACGAGGTTATTGCTTGTAATTCTAAGTTAAAATGAAAATTCGTAATAAACGGGGAAATTGAATTGGGTAATAACCAAAAAAAAAAAAAACAGTCAGTATTAACGTTACATCACAGGATGTGAGGCAAGCAAGTGGTCCCTTATATTCTAAATTAACTAAAGAACATAATAGGGCAGGAAGTAAACTGAAAAATCACCTGTAAGCTGTTGTTGTTATTACCCCGGTCAGACATCATCGTTTTGATCCTCAGATCTCGCCCTTGTGTTGGAGGGGCTGCGGCCATCAGGGAACACTGACACATATTTTCTATGATTGCCCGCTACTGTCCAAATTTTGGATTGATATCAAAACCCTAATCTCAGACACCACTGGCCTCACAATCAATCTCACTCCGGAGCTAGCTCTCCTTTCTATAGGGATAGAAAACCTTTCTCCAGACTTCAAATTCTTGACTTCACATATACTGATCACTGCCAAGGTTCTAATTGCTGCTAGATGGAACAAGCCCGAAACTCCCAAATTGCTGCATCTCATTGATAGAGTCACGCAGCACGGGATCTTTGAGTTTAACACAGCATTGCGCACCAATACCCTCGCTAAAATTAAGCGTAGATGGGAGCCCCTCGTAGACTGTGAGCCTTTGTGGACAGGATTTCTCCCCTCTTGTATCTGTATGACCGAATTGTCAACATTTATTGTTACTTGTATTGTTACTATGTTACTTGTCCTAGTCTGCCCTTTTTAGCATGTGAAGCGCCTTGGAATATAATGGTGCTATATAAATAAATAATAATAATAATAATAATAATAATATGGGAAGTGAGGCGCTATTCTGATTGGTCGCCGGCAGCACACAGTGACCAATCAGAATAGCTCCTCACTTCCCATAGAGAATAATAGCGGTGTTTCAAGCGAAGTATAGCCGGGCCCTTGGTTCTATTTTCGGCCACGGGTCTCGGCTTTCGTCGGTCGTCACCGGGGCGGGAGACTCGCAATCGCTTAGACTCGAGTCTCAAAGTCGAGTCGACTCGAGACTCCCAATCGCTTCGCGGCCATTGCAAGTCTCCCGCCCCGGCGACGACCGACGAAAGCCGAGACCCGTGGCCGAAAATAGAACCAAGGGTCCGGCTATAATTCGCTTGAAAAACCGCTATTATTCTCTATGGGAAGTGAGGCGCTATTCTGATTGGTCGCTGTGTGCTGCCGGCGACCAATCAGAAAGGCGCCTCACTTCCCATAGAGACTAATAGCGGTGTTTCAAGCGAAGTATAGCCGGGCCCTTGGTTCTATTTTCGGCCACGGGTCTCGGCTTTCGTCGGCTATCTCTCTATGTATCTATTTCTTTCTATCTATCTATCTATCTCTATCTATATATCTATTTCTATCTATCTATCTATTTCTATCTATCTATCTATTATCTATCTATCTTTCTATTTTCTATCCATTTCTATCTATCCTATCTATCTATCTATGTATTTATCTATGTATCTATATCTATCTATCTCTATCTATCAGATAGATAGAAAGAGATAGAAATAGATAGATAGAGATAGATAGATAGAAAGATAGAAAGAAATAGATACATAGATAGATAGCCGACGGAAGCCGAGACCCGTGGCCGAAAATAGAACCAAGGGCCCGGCTATAGTTAGCTTGAAACACTGCTATTATTCTCTATGGGAAGTGAGGCGCTATTCTGATTGGTCGCTGTGTGCTGCCGGCGACCAATCAGAATAGCGCCTCACTTCCCATAGAGAATAATAGCGGTGTTTGAAGCGAACTATAGCCGGGCCCTTAGTTCTATTTTCGGCCACGGGTCTCGGCTTTCGTCGGTCGTCGCCGGGGCGGGAGACTCGCAATCGCTTCGACTCGAGACTCGCAATCGCTTCGTGGCCATTGCGAGTCTCCCGCCCCGGCGACGACCGACGAAAGCCGAGACCCGTGGCCGAAGATAGAACCAAGGGCCCGGCTACACTTCGCTTGAAAAACAGCTATTATTCTCTATGGGAAGTGAGGCGCTATTCTGATTGGTCGCTGTGTGCTGGCGGCGACCAATCAGAATAGCGCCTCACTTCCCATAGAATGGACGAATTTTCTTCCATTATATCTCTATGGGAAGTGAGGCGCTATTCTGATTGGTCGCCGGCAGCACACAGCGACCAATCAGAATAGCGCCTCACTTCCCATAGAGAATAATAGCGGTGTTTCAAGCGAATTATAGCCGGGCCCTTGGTTCTATTTTCGGCCACGGGTCTCGGCTTTCGTCGGCTATCTATCTATGTATCTATTTCTTTGTATCTATCTATCTATCTATTTATCTATTTCTATCTATCTATGTATTCTATTTCTATCTATCTATCAATAGATAGATAGATGCTATAGATAGAAATAGATGCATAGATAGATATATAGATAGAAATAGATAGATACAGATACATAGATAGATAGAAAGAAATAGATAGAAAGAAAATAGATAATAGAAAAAGTATAGATAATAGAATAGATAGATAGTAAATAGATAGCCGACGAAAGCCGAGACCCGTGGCCGAAAATAGAACCAAGGGCCCGGCTATAGTTCGCTTGAAACACCGCTATTATTCTCTATGGGAAGTGAGGCGCTATTCTGATTGGTCGCCGGCAGCACACAGCGACCAATCAGAATAGCGCCTCACTTCCCATAGAGAATAATAGCAGTGTTTCAAGCGAACTATAGCCGGGCCCTTGGTTCTACTTTTGGCCACGGGTCTCGGCTTTCGTCGGTAGTCGCCGGAGCGGGAGACTCGCAATCGCTTCGACTCGAGTCTCAAAGTCGAGTCGACTCGAGACTCCCAATCGCTTCGCGGCCATTGCAAGTCTCCCGCCCCGGCGACGACCGACGAAAGCCGAGACCCGTGGCCGAAAATAGAACTAAGGGCCCGGCTATAATTCGCTTGAAAAAACGCTATTATTCTCTATGGGAAGTGAGGCGCTATTCTGATTGGTTGCTGTGTGCTGCAGGCCATCAGAATAGCCCACTTCCATAGACATATAGGACACTAGAGTTTCAATTACCGCTCAAAGTGAGGCGCTCTTGATTGTCCCCGCAGCACACAGCATCAGAAGCGCCTCATCCATAGAATACATAGCGTGTTTCCAAAAATGCATGGCCGTGCCCTTGGTTCGATTTTCGTCCACGGCGCTCGGCTGTCGCCGGACTTACCGCGTCTGCAAAGACTCACCTATCTATCTATCTATCTCTATCTCTCTATCTCTATCTATCTATCTATTATCTATCTCTATTTATCTCTATCTATTTATCTATCTATCTATCTATCTCTATCTATCTGTCTCTATCTATTATCTATCTCTATTTATCTATCTATTTCTTATCTCTATCTATCTGTCTCTATCTATTTATCTATCTATCTATCTATATCTATCTATCTCTATCTATCTGTCTCTATCTATTTATCTATCTCTATTTATCTATCTATCTCTATTTATCTCTATCTATTTATCTATCTAGCTATCTATCTCTCTCTATCTATCTATATTTCTATCTCTATTTATCTATCTATTTCTATCTATCATCTATCTATCTCTATCTATCTCCATCTATCTATCTCCTATCTATTCTAATATCTACGCTAATTTAATCTATATTAATTTATCTATCATATCTATTTCTTCTCTGTCTGCAATCTAGATTTCTATCTCTATTTATCTATCTATCCATCTATCTCTATCTATTTATCTATCTATCCATCTATCTCTATCTATTTATCTATCTAGCTATCTATCTCTAACTATTTATCTATCTATCTCTCTCCCTCTCTCTCTCCAGATTCTAGACTCCCGATTTTTCAGAATCGGGCTCACAGCTAGTGATTGATAATGGAGCTTGGGATAATAGTATAGAATATTGCACTTATAATAATAAAATGTGGTCGGTGGTTCTACATGGCTGGAGACTCGCAATGGCCGCTTAGCGGCCATTGCTCGCGCTCTGGCCTGGGCCCCTGGTTCGATTTTCGGCCACGGGGCTCGGCTGTGGTCGGTGGTTGGACGGGGCGGAGACTCGCAATGGCCGCTTCGCGCCATCTCGCCCAGGCAACGGCCGCTTCGCGCCATTGCTCGCGCTCAGGCAACGGCTCGCAATGGCCTCGCGGCCATTGCTCGCGCTGGCCAATGCTTCGTGGGTCGCGTGGCTGCGAGGCAGCCACGTCCACGACGACGGAAGTAGCGCCGAATATGACGGAGTGCGCTACGGCAATTATATATTAGATTGCTCGATAGGCATGATGCAGATTTTGCTACAGAAACGCCTGAAAATAGCAGAACAAGCTCTACAGGAGATGATTAAGATATGTGCAGGAATTGAGCATTATACACAAAGTCAGGATTTTTTTTAATTTAACCAGAAACTGAAGATTAGATTGAACAAATTAGAGGAGGAAATCATAAAAAAGAAAGCTAATAAATTTATAAGGGATAAAATACAGAGACATATAAATAATGTAGAGGAGATGGAAAACACTACCCCACCCGTAATTCAACCTAAAAAATCTGGAGGGGAAAAAGCTGAAAACATAGGGGTGAATAGTAAACAGCAGGTTGAAGAGGAGAAAATAAATAATAATAAAAAAAATAAAAACAAGAATAAGACCAATAAAGCGGAGGGTAATAAAGAACATAGTGATCTACTCAAAACAGAAGAACAAAGAAAACAATATGAGATGCATAAAAAATCATTAATGAATGGAGGAAAAATTATCGACAATGTAAGGAATGATGCTAATAACAAAACTGGTAAAAAAATTTATAAAAAAACTGAAAAGAAAGCTGATGAATTAGACACACTCAGAAATGATAATAATAATAAAATGGAGGATAGAGGAGGGAAGAATGAGAATTCTCAAAAAAAGAAAAAAAGAAGGAGAAGCAAAAGTAATCAATCAGGAAATAAAAGTAACAATGAGGTAGGTGAAATCAATCGCCAGGAAATCGAGCAGACACCTTTGAATTCTTTGATATAGTTTATGAAACAGGACAAAAAACAACGGCTATAGATCAAAAGGAACCTGACAATAGTACCAACAACAATAATAATTCCTTTGACCAATCAGAATAGCGCCTTACTTCCCATAGACATATAGTGGACAACTTTGAGTTTCAAATTTACCGCTCAAAGTGAGGCGCTATTCTGATTGGTCGCCGGCAGCACACAGCGACCAATCAGAATAGCGCCTCACTTCCCATAGACATATAATGGACGACTTTTCGTCCATTATATCTCTATGGGAAGGGAGGCGCTCTTCTGATTGGTCGCTGTGTGCTGGCGGCGACCAATCAGAATAGCGCCTCACTTCCCATAGAGATACATAGCGGTGTTTCCAAAAATGCATGGCCGGGCCCTTGGTTTGATTTTCGGCCACGGCGCTCGGCTGTCGCCGGACTTACCGCGTCTGCAAAGACTCACCTATCTATCTATCTCTATCTCTCTATCTCTCTATCTATCTATTTATCTATCTATCTATTTATCTATCTATCTATTTATCTATCTTTCTATTTATCTATCTATCTATCTTATATTTTTATCTATTTATTTATCTCTATCTATTTATCTATGTATCTATATCTATTTATCTATCTATTTCTCTATCTCTATCTATCTATCTGTCTCTATCTCTATTTATCTCTATCTATCTATCTATCTCTATCTATTTATCTCTCTCTCTATCTATCTATATTTATATCTCTATCTATTTATCTATCTATCTTTATCTATTTATCTATCTATCTATCTATCTCTATCTATTTATCTATCTATCTCTATCTATTTATCTATCTCTATCTATTTATCCATCTATCTATCTCTATCTATTTATCTATGTATCTATCTATCTATCTCTCTCTCTCCCTCTCTCTCCCTCTCTCTCTCCAGATTCTAGACTCCCGATTTTTCAGAATCGGGCTCACAGCTAGTGATTAATAATGGAGCTTGGGATAATAGTATAGAAGATTGCACTTATAATAATAAAAATGAAAAAATAAATAAAAATACAAATGAAATAGTTGACACGATTGTAGATATTAATACACAGAATATGCGAACTACAACAAGGGAAAATATTATAGAGAAAACTGAACAAAATTCTGGATTAAAAGATAGAAAAATCACTCATTTTTTTCAGGCAGTAAGCAGTCGCAAAAAAAGAAAAAGAGAAGTAGAGGGTGTAGGGGAAAAGGATATGCCTCCCATACAGGCATCGCCCGAAGTAGAGAAAACAAGGGAGAAAAAAACAAAGTTAGATTAGAAACTGAGGGTAATGGGATATTTAATATTTCAGGAGTGGAACTTTCTAAAGAGGAAATAAAATTACTAGAGAGGGGACTTTCTTTCTGTCCGAAATCAAATGTAGATCAGTTAACTCGGTATGTGGATTTCAATGAATATATTAGAAAATTAACGGTAAAGAGACATTTCCTGATGGAAAAAACAAGAGGGAAGGACTTTATGAAAATTAATGAAAAAGAGGAACAAGGTCTCGTCACACAGCAGGAAGATAAATATATACATGTTGAACCTAAAATGACTAGTAATTTTTACCCCACATACCATAAAGGTCCACACTTAGAGACGCTCCAGCATTTAGCGTTGAAAGAAATACGTAAGTTTGAAAACATCAAACAAAGGGATAATTTATCAATGGGGGAGAGAATAGCTTTAAAAAAATTAAGAGAAAATAAAAATATAATAATTAGAAAAGCAGATAAAGGGGGAGGCACTGTCATAATGGATCGAGACTGGTATATAGATAAAAGTAGAAAAATTCTTGAGGATGATGAATTTTATAAAAAATTAAAAATAGATCCATTTGATGAGCTATTAAAAGAATATAAATTCATGTTAAAAAAAAGCATGGAAAGAAGGGATTTTAGATAAAAAGGAATTTAAATTCCTGAATATTAAAAAATATAAAATTCCCCATTATTTTTTACCCAAAATGCATAACGATAAATTTAATCCACCGGGACGTCCAATAATATCCGGGATAGATAGTATGACGAATAATTTATCTCATTATTTAGATTTATTTTTACAGGGATATAATATGAAATTAGAATCATATCTAAGAGATTCATCCCATTTAATCAGTATGCTAACTGAACTTCCTCCATCTCCAGGATCCTTATTAATTACATTAGATGTAAGTTCCCTCTATTCGAATATACCGCACAAATTAGGGGTGAGAGTAATTGATAGTTTCCTATCTAAAGATCCGAATATACTAGAAAATCAGAAAGTTTATGATATCAGGGATTGAATTTGTTTTGTATAACAATGTCTTCCCTTTTCAGGAGACATTGTATAGACGGATCAAAGGCTGCGCGATAGGCACGAGATTCGCCCCCAGTTATGCGGGGCTGTATATGGGAGCGTTTGAGTCTCGATTCATCGCGCAGTCTGATATGGGAAAACGACATATTAAATTTTATAGGCGTTTAATTGACGATTTATTCTTTATTTGGTCAGGAACGATACAAGAAGCACACATGTTTGTTAATAATCTGAATTTAAACAAGTGGGGGCTAAATTTTACTATGAATATTTCTGAAACAAATTTACAATTTTTGGACCTTATGATCAACATAGATAGTGAAGGAAAACTGACCACATCCACCTATTTTAAAAGTGTAGATGTGAACAGCTACCTTAAATTTGACAGTAGTCATTTGCCAACATGGATTAAAAATATACCATATGGTCAATACCTGAGGATAAGAAAAAACTGTACAAGTGATGCAGTTTTTAAAAAAGAGGCCGCTACACTAAAAAGAAGATTCAGAGAGAAAGGGTACCCCAACAAACTACTATCGGATGCATATAAAGAAAGTAAAAAATATACCCAAGAAGGATTCATAAAATAATGAATGAAAAAAAGTGTATAAAAAAGAACACACAAAAGGAGCTGATAAAGAATGGGGAAAATGATAAATATAATTGCAATCTGGTAACAACTTTTAACCAATCATATAAGAATATTTATACAATAATGAGGAAATATTGGTTTATTTTGCTAGGGGATCCCATCCTCTCTAGAATTATAATAAAAGACCCCAAGATTATCTTTAGGAGAGGTAGAAACCTTCCAGCACTGGTTGCTCCTAATAGAATAAAAAATCCACACAAAGAAAATAAGCAGTTTAAAGAAAGGATTAAGGATATAGACAAAGGATGCTTCAAATGCGGATCAGGACGATGTAAATGTTGTAAGATCATATCACATGGATGTCGTAATTTTATATCTAACACTACAAATAAATCGTTTAAGATTAATCAAAGATTAGATTGTCGCTCACAATTTGTTATATACCGTATATGTTAGAGTGCCCATGTAAATACCAATATATAGGAAGAACAACTCAGACAATGCAAGCGAGGTTGAATAAACATAGATTTAATATTAAGAATGGGTACCTGAAACATAGTCTATCCAGACACTATGCGCAAACACATGAAAAGGATCCCTCAAGCTTGAGATTAACCATTATTGATCAAATAGGGGAAGATTTGCATGATAGGGTTAATAAATTGTGTAGAAAGGAAACATTTTGGATATTTAAAATGGGCACTTTGTCTCCTGAAGGTTTAAACCTTTCTTTGGAGAATAATATATAGTCATAGAATATATAATATGTTTTTTTCAGAATAATTAATAAATATATCAATAAATCAAAAATAAATAATTGACTCTATGGGCCACCTTGCACGCGCCGACTTGCTGGTTGCAGTGGAGTCGTGAACACATTGCTCCATTTTGTGACTGTGTACAGTGGGGCGGTGTGTCCGTCGTTTCGCTGCAGCCGGCGGGTTGGTCGGAGGTTGGGCGGATGGGTTGGTGTGTGTGGAGTGGCCAGATGGGTTAGAGAACACTTGAAGTAAGGGGTAATTTTATATGATGAATATGTTTTTATATTTTATTATTTTATGATTTTATTATTTTAATATTTGGTTTAATATATTTTTAATGTAATTTTAATGTGATTATAATGTATCTTTGATGTAATTCAAAGGATTTTAAGCATGAACTATAGATATTTAATAATATAGACTGTATGGCAGGTAAGGTTATTTAGGTTTACACAGAAGATTAGGTTAACAGGGGTGTGGAAGGAGAGTGGAAGGAGAAGGAAAAAAAAAAAAATAAAAAACACACCTTTGTACAATGATTGGTAAAGAGATAGGATATAAGGGAAGTTTGATAGAGGTCCAGTATCCACTTGAGGAAGATGCATGTAGCGTCGAAACGCGTTGTGGGAGAAGGACCTGTACTGTTTATCGTAATAAACCTATAGGTAATGTCTACAAAAGCGTTCGGCTTGTTCCATTATCCCTAGCGCTCATTTCTATATACCACATTTATTATTGTAACGGTGTGTAAAGGTACCTTTACAGATAACAGTGATCACTCTGAGTCCAGACAATCTAGTAGATGTCACCTGCAGTCCTATGTAACAGCACAGATAACATAGTGATAATGCTTTGAGTACAGATAATGTAGTAGATGTCACCTGCAGTCCTATGTGACACCACAGATAAAACTCTGAGTACAGATACATATATGAAACTTGCAGTCTTATGTAATGAGGCTACTTGCACGCCACCGATTTTCTGCAATCCGGTAAAAATCGTTTTTGCAACCAACACAGGAATAAAAATGGATCCTGTTTTTACCCATTGACTTTTATTGGTGTCCTGTCCAGTAGAATCCTTTTGCATCAGATGTGTACTGGATCCTATTTTTGACTACTCAAAAAATGTTACATGCAACTTATTTGTGGTTGTTAAAAAAACGCATCTGTTATCAATTAATAAGGCAAGTCAGTGTGTGCCAGATCCGGTATGCCTACTGAGCATGCAAAGAACCCCGTCATGCTCTATATACACAGTGGACATTGCCTACTATTAAAAGGATCCATTAAAAAACAGGAATATGACGGACTGAACCGAATGGTACCGCTCGGTATTATGCCAGGTCCGGCAAACAGATTTGACAGAAAAACAGGAATAGTACCATCCGATTCAGTCTGTTAAAGATCGGACATTTTAAGACTCTCTGCTGGATTGCAGAAAAGCAAAAAGCAGTACTGTGAAAGTAACCGAACACGGTTATTATAGATGACAAAAGAACCAAACCAAAGTGCAAAGATAAATACAAGATCTTGGAAAAAGGCAGCTTGGAAACTGTGAATGTCATAGTCAGATGTAATGTCTTGGACGACTTTCTCATTTGTTTTCTGAAATTTCATACATCTGTTTATAGATACAAATAAATCAGCTTATGTTGATACTTTGCAGAAATTTCTGACCCAATTCTGCATCTCCTAGCAGGAAAAACACTGCCGCAAAAATGTGAATTTCGCCATGATTTTATGCATTTTTTCATGTGTTTTATTAAAATGAAGTCAATCAGAAAAATGCAGGCAAAAACACAAGAAGAATATCATGCTTCAGATTTTTGCCTGCATCAAAATCTCCAAGGAAGAAATCCTGAACATGGGCACAAGACTTCAGGATTCTCACTGACTTTCTGGCATAAGGATTTCCTGGCAGGTTTGTTAAAATCTGCAAGGAAAAACATTAAAATTAGGGATGGGCGAATCTACTCGCTAGGACTCGTTACTCTGCGAGTAGTAAGGGACTCGCAGGACTCGGTATTCTGCGAGTTTCCCAGCGTTTACTCGCACAGTAACGAGTCCAATGCAAATCAATGGCAATCCTAGTTTTGTCAGAGACTCTGACAAAACTAGGATTGCCATTGACTTGCATTGGACTCGTTACTGTGCAAGTAATCGCAGGGAAACTCGCACAGTAAGGAGTCCAGCTGTCTGCTCTGTGTCTGCTGCTCTCAGCCTGCAGGCTGCCGTAGCTCCAGGGTCCTAGAGCCCGCCTGCTCTCCCTGTGCACAGAGATGATGTAGCAGAGCTGAGATTGTTCTCAGTCTGCTCATTCCCTGTGCATAGACATCTATATCTATGCACAGGGGATGTAGCAGAGAGGACATCGCGTTTTGGACTACGTCGGACGGAAGAGGATTTGTTTTAATTAAAGATGGAGTCCCTAATGGCTTTTTTTTTTTATTTCTAATAAAAAATGTTCTCTGTGTTGTGTGTTTTTTTAACCCTTTATTGGAGATTCTTAGTGGCCAGGTCAAACCTGGCCTGATATTAAGAATCCCGGGCTTAATACCAGCTTTATAACAAAGCTGGTATTAACCCCTTTATTACCCAGCGTGTCACCGCCACCAGGGCCGCTGGAAGAGCGGGGTTCAGCGCCAGAGGATGGCGCTTAAATGAACGCGCCATCTTCTGGGGCGGCTGCGGGCTGCAATTTGCAGCGGGGGGTGCCCAGAAATCTTGGGCCTCCCTGCGCTGCGGATTCCAGCCCCCAGCTGCTTAGCTGTACCTGGCTAGACATAGAAATTGCGCGGAGCCCCACGCATTTTTTTTTTTTTATTTTATTTGAAATAATAAAAAAAAAGGGCTCCCATATATTCTTGTGTCTGGCCAGGTACAAATAGGCACCTGGGGGTTGGGGGCAGCCCGTCGCTGCCTGCTGGATCCGGCTGGTTCCAGAAATACGGCGAAGCCCACGTCAAATTTTTTTCTGACAAATCCATAAAACAATGTAAATAAAAGGGACTGCATCTTTATTAACCCCTGGACCATGGGCGAGGGGTTAATAAAGATGCAGTCCCTTTTTTAGGATTGTTTTATTGATTTTTCAGAAAAAAAATGACGTGGGCTTCGCCGTATTTCTGGAACCAGCCGGATCCAGCAGGCAGCAACGGGCTGCCCCCAACCCCCAGGTGCCTATTTGTACCTAGCCGGACACAAGAATATAGGTGAGCCCTCTTTTTTTATTATTTTATGAATTTCATGAAATAATAAAAAAAAATGCGTGGGGCTCCGCGCAATTTCTATGTCTAGCCAGGTACAGCTAAGCAGCTGGGGGCTGGAATCCGCAGCGCAGGGAGGCCCAAGATTTCTGGGCACCCCCCGCTGTAAATTGCAGCCCGCAGCCGCCCCAGAAGATGGCGCGTTCATTGAAGCGCCATCCTCTGGCGCTGAACCCCGCTCTTCCAGCGGCCCTGGTGGCGGTGACACGCTGGGTAATAAAGGGGTTAATACTAGCTTTGTTATACAAGCTGGTATTAAGCCCGAGATTCTTAATGTCAGGCCAGGTTTGACCCGGCCACTAAGAATCTCCAATAAAGGGTTAAAAAAAACACAACACAGAGAAAATTTTTTATTAGAAATAAAAAAAAAAAAGCCATTAGGGACTCCATCTTTAATTAAAAAAATCCTCTTCCGTCCGACGTAGTCCAAAACGCGATGTCCTCTCTGCTACATCCCCTGTGCATAGATATAGATGTCTATGCACAGGGAATGAGCAGACTGAGAACAATCTCAGCTCTGCTACATCAGGCAGCAGGCGGGCTCTAGGACCCTGGAGCTGCGGCAGCCTGCAGGACCCGAGGGCACAGAGCAGACAGCTGGACTGGTTACTGTGCGAGTCTCCCTGTGATTACTTGCACAGTAAGGAGTCCAATGCAAGTCAATGGCAATCCTAGTTTTGTCAGAGTCTCTGACAAAACTAGGATTGCCATTGATTTGCATTGGACTCGTTACTGTGCGAGTAAACACTGGGAAACTCGCAGAGTAACGAGTCCTAGCAGATAGAGCCTGAAGCTTCCGAGACACATCTGTGATTTGTAAATCGCACATTACTCGCTATTACTCGCTTCCCCATTCATTAACATTGGACTCGCTAAACTCGCAACGAGTAGCGAGTCCCGGGCTCGGACTCGCTATAGTCAAGCGATTCCGAGTAATTTAGGACTCGTCCATCACTAATATATATATATATATTATATATACATATATATATATTAGATTAGATGGTGGCCTGATTCTATCGCATCGGGTATTCTAGAGTATGTATGTAGTTTATTTATGAATATTTAAGAATAATGCAAAGCGAAGCTGGGTTTAAATCCTGCGCCAATATCGCTCATTGCTGGCAACCAGCCGGGCACATCCAATCAGCGAAGCATGCTTGAAATCGCACACCAATTTGCGGGCGGACTGTCCCTGTTGCTGATTGGTCGTGGGCGGCTGGCTTGACCAATCAGTAACGCAGGATTTGCGTTACAGACAAACAGACAGAAGTAGACAATTATATAGTAGATATCTACAGCAGTACCGGTGTGCAGCGGTGCCAGTGTGCAGCAGTGCCGGAGTCCAGGAGGGGGCTGGGTGACAGCGGCCAGGTGCGGGGAGGAAGGGGCTGGGGAACAGCGGGCATTAGGGGGCCGGGTAAGAGCTGCCGGGTGCGGGCAGGAGGGGGTCGGGGAAGAGCGGGCGGGTGCGGGCAGAAGGGCCGCTGTTCCCTGGCCCCCTCCTGCCCGCAGCAGAGTGCTTAGCAGAGTATACGGCAGCTCAGTGATTAGCAGAGCATATGGGGGCTCAGTGGTTAGCAGACTTTATGGCGGCTCAGTGGTTAGCAGAGTATACGGTGGCCCAGTGGTTAACAGAGTATACGGGGGCTCAGTGGTTAGCACAGTATACACTGGCTCAGTAGTTAGTACTGTATACGGAGCCTCAGTGGTTAGCACTGTTTAGTGGCTCAGTGGTTGGCGCTGTATACGGTGACTCAGTGATTAGCACTCTATGGTGGCTCAGTGGTTGGCACTTTATATGGTGCCACAGTGGTTAGCACAATATGGTGGCTCAGTGGTTAGCACAGTATGGTGGCTAAGTGATTAGCACTGTATATAGTGGCTCAGTGGTTAGCACTTAATATGATGGCTGTGTTTAGTGCAGTATGGTGGCTCAGAGGCTAGCACTGTATATGGTGGCTCAGTGGTTAGCACTGTATAGGGTGGTTCAGTGGTTAGCACAGTATGGTGGCTCAGAGGCTAGCACTGTATATGGTGGCTCAGTGGTTAGCACTGTATAGGGTGGTTCAGTGGTTAGCACAGTATGGTGGCTCAGTGGCTAGCACTGTATGGTGGCTCTATGGTTAGCACTGTATGGTGGCTCAGTGGTTAGCACAGTGCGGTGGCTCAATGGTTAGCACTGCACGGTGGCTCAGTTGTTAGCACTGTGTGGTTGCTCAGTGTTTAGCAAAGTATGGTGGCTCAGTGGTTAGCACAGTATACGCTCACTCAGTGGTTAGCACTATACGGTGGCTCAGTGTTTAGCACAGTATGGTGGCTCAGTGGTTTGCACTATATGGAGGCAGAGTGGTTAACTCTGTATGGAGGCTCAGTGGTTAGAACTGTGTAAGGTGGCTCAGTGGTTAGCACTGTACACGGTGACTCAGTGATTAGCACTCTATGTTGGCTGAGTGGTTAGCACTGTATATATGGTGACTCAGTGGTTGGCAATGTATATGGTGGCTCAGTGGTTAGCACTGTACGGTGGCTCAGTGGTTAGCACTGTACGGTGGCTCAGTGGTTGGCACAGTGCGGTGGCTTAATGGTTAGCACTGCACGGTGGCTCAGTTGTTAGCACTGTACGGTGGCTCAGTGGTTAGCACTGTATGGTGGCTCAGTGGTTAGCACAGTATAACGCTCGCTCAGTGGTTAGCACTATACGGTGGCTCAGTGTTTAGCACAGTATGGTGGCTCAGTGGTTTACACTATATAGAGGCAGAGTGGTTAACTCTGTATGGAGGCTCAGTGGTTAGAACTGTATAAAGTGGCTCAGTGGTTAGCACATGACACGGTGACTCAGTGATTAGCACTCTATGTTGGTTGAGTGGTTAGCACTGTATATATGGTGACTCAGTGGTTGGCAATGTATATGGTGGCTCAGTGGTTAGCACAGTATACGCCCGCTCAATGGTTAGCACTGTATACGGTGGCTCAGTGGTTAGCACAGTATAGTGGCTCAGTGGTTAGCAGTGTATATGGTGGCTCAGTGGTTAGCACTGTATGGTGGCTCAGTGATTAGCACAGTATACGCTCGCTCAATGGTTAGCACTGTACGGTGGCTCAGTGTTTAGCACAGTATGGTGGCTCAGTGGTTTGCACTATATGGAGGCAGAGTGGTTAACTCTGTATGGAGGCTCAGTGGTTAGCACTGTATATATGGTGACTCAGTGGTTGGCAATGTATATGGTGGCTCAGAGGTTCGCACTGTACGGTGGCTCAATGGTTAGCACAGTACGGTGGCTCAGTGGTTAGCACTGCATGGTGGCTCAATGGTTAGCACTGCATGGTGGCTCAGTGGTTAGCACAGTATGGTGGTTCAGTGGTTAGCACTGCGCAGTGGCTCAGTGTTTAGCAAAGTATGGTGGCTCTATGGTTAGCACTATATGAAGGCAGAGTGGTTAACTCTGTATGGAGGCTCAGTGGTTAGAACTGTATAAGGTGGCTCAGTGGTTAGCACTGTACATGGTGACTCAGTGATTAGCACTCTATGTTGGCTGAGTGGTTAGCACTGTATATGTGGATGAGTGGTTAGCACTGTATATGGTGACTCAGTGGTTAGCACTGTATACGGTGGCTCAGTGGTTAGCACAGTATAGTGGCTCAGTGGTTAGCAGTGTATATGGTGGCTCAGGTTAGCCTGGTGTGCTAGTGGTTAGCACAGGTGGTGGCTCAGTGGTTAGCACAGCGTGGTGGTGGCTCAGTGGTTTAGCACAGCGTGGTGGCTAAGTGGTTAGCACAGCGTGGTGCTAAGTGGTTAGCACAGCGTGGTGGCTAAGTGGTTTAGCACAGCGTGGTGGCTAAGTGGTTAGCACAGCGTGGTAGCTCAGTGGTTTGCACAGCGTGGTGGCGCAGTGGTTTGCACAGTGCTGTGGCTCAGTGGTTTGCACAGTGCTGTGGCTCAGTGGTTTGCACAGTGCTGTGGCTCAGTGGTTTGCACAGCGCGGTGGCTCAGTGGTTTGCACAGCGCAGGATGGAGTCAGAGAGGTCAGCGCAGGATGGAGTCAGAGAGGTCAGCGCAGGATGGAGGCAGAGTAGTCAGCGCAGGATGGAGGCTCAGTGGTCAGCGCAGGATGGAGGCTCAGTGGTCAGCACAGGATGGAGTGGTCATCAGAGGATGAAGGCTCAGTGGTCAGCGCAGGATGGAGGCAGAGTGGTCAGCGCAGGATGGAGGCAGAGTGGTCAGCGCAGGATGGAGGCAGAGTGGTCAGCGCAGGATGGAGGCAGAGTGGTAAGTGCAGGATGGAGGCAGAGTGGTCAGCGCAGGATGGAGGGAGTGGTCAGCCAGGTGAGAGCAGAGTGGTCAGCGCAGGATGGAGGTTTGGTGGTCAGCACAGGATGAAAGGCAGAGTGGTCAGCGCAGGATGGAGGCAGGGTGGTCAGCGTAGGATGGAGGCAGAGTGGTCAGCGCAGGATGGAGGGTTGGTGGTCAGCGCAGGATGGAGGCAGAGTGGTCAGCGCAGGATGGAGGCAGGGTGGTCAGCGTAGGATGGAGGCAGATGTGGTCAGCGCAGGATGGAGGGTTGGTGGTCAGCGCAGGATGGAGGCAGAGTGGTCAGCGCAGGATGGAGGGTTGGTGGTCAGCGCAGGATGGAGGCAGAGTGGTCAGCGCAGGATGGAGGCAGAGTGGTCAGCGCAGGATGGAGGCAGAGTGGTAAGTGCAGGATGGAGGCAGAGTGGTCAGCGCAGGATGGAGGCAGAGTGGTCAGCGCAGGATGGAGGTTTGGTGGTCAGTCACAGGATGAAGGCAGAGTGGTCAGCGCAGGATGGAGGCAGGGTGGTCAGCGTAGGATGGAGGCAGATGTGGGTCAGCGCAGGATGGAGGGTGGTGGTCAGCGCAGGATGGAGGCAGAGTGGTCAGCGCAGGATGGAGGCAGAGTGGTCAGCGCAGGATGGAGGCAGAGTGGTCAGCGCAGGATGGAGGCAGAGTGGTCAGCACAGGATGGAGGCAGAGTGGTCATGCAGGATGGAGGCAGAGTGGTCAGTGCAGGATGGAGGCAGAGTGGTCAGGCAGGATGGAGGCAGAGTGGTCAGTGCAGGATGGAGGCAGAGTGGTCAGTGCAGGATGGAGGCAGAGTGGTCAGTGCAGGATGGAGGCAAGTGGTCAGCGCAGGATGGAGGCTGGTGGTCAGCACAGGATGGAAGGCAGGTGGTCAGCGCAGGATGGAGGCAGGGTGGTCAGCGAGGATGAGGCAGAGTGGTCAGCGCAGGGTGGAGGCAGAGTGGTCAGCGCAGGATGGAGGCAGAGTGGTCAGCGCAGGTGGAGGCAGAGTGGTCAGCGCAGGATGGAGGCAGAGTGGTCAGCGCAGGATGGAGGTTGGTGGTCAGGCAGGATGGAGGTGAGTGGTCAGTGCAGGATGGAGGCAGAGTGGTCAGCGCAGGATGGAGGCAGAGTGGTCAGCGCAGGATGGAGGCAGAGTGGTCAGCGCAGGATGGAGGCAGAGTGGTCAGCGCAGGATGGAGGCAGAGTGGTCAGTGCAGGATGGAGGCAGAGTGGTCAGCGCAGGATGGAGGTTTGGTGGTCAGCGCAGGATGAAGGCAGGGTGGTCAGTCGCAGGATGGAGGCAGGGTGGTCAGGCAGGATGGAGGCAGAGTGGTCAGCGCAGGGTGGAGGCAGAGTGGTCAGCGCAGGTGGAGGCAGAGTGGTCAGCGCAGGATGGAGGCAGAGTGGTCAGCGCAGGATGGAGGCAGAGTGGTCAGGCAGGATGGAGGTTTGGTGGTCAGGCAGGATGGAGGCATTGGTGGTCAGGCAGGATGGAGGTAGAGTGGTCAGCGCAGGATGGAGGCAGAGTGGTCAGCGCAGGATGGAGGCAGAGTGGTCAGGCAGGATGGAGGCAGAGTGGTCAGCGCAGGATGGAGGCAGAGTGGTCAGCGCAGGATGGAGGCAGAGTGGTCAGCGCAGGATGGAGGCAGAGTGGTCAGCGCAGGATGGAGGCAGAGTGGTCAGCGCAGGATGGAGGCAGAGTGGTCAGCGCAGGATGGAGGCAGAGTGGTCAGCGCAGGATGGAGGCGAGTGGTCAGCGCAGGATGGAGGGCCAGTGGTCAGCACAGGATTGAGTGGTCAGCGCAGGATGGAGGCAAGTGGTAAGTGCAGGATGAAGGCATGAGTGGTCAGCACAGGATGGAGGTTGGTGGTCAGCGCAGGATGGAGGTTGGTGGTCAGCACAGGATGAAGGCAGAGTGGTCAGCCAGGATGGAGGCAGGGTGGTCAGCGTAGGATGGAGGCAGAGTGGTCAGCGCAGGATGGAGGGTTGGTGGTCAGCGCAGGATGTAGGGTCAGTGGTCAGCACAGTATGGAGGGCCAGTGGTCAGCGCAGGATGGAGGACCAGTGGTCAGCGCAGGATGGAGGGCCAGTGGTCAGAGCAGGATGAATCCCCCCTCCTATCTGCTCCAGTCTCACCCGTACCCGGTGTTTACATCGCACTACAGCAGGTAATGAGCGGTCATGTGATAGGCGGGCTGAAGTGACGTGCACAGAGCCTGTCATATGACCGCTCATTATCTGCTGTAGCGGCGAAAACACAGGATGCGAGTGAGACGGAGGGGGGTGAACGAAGTGGGGAGGGGAGAGGAAAGGAGCAGCGGGGGGGAGGTGAATGAAGTAGCGGGGGGGGAGGTGAATGGAGCTGCGAGGGGGGGATTAATGGAGCAGCGAGGGGGTGGGGGGAGGAGAATGGAGCAGCGGGAGGGGTGGGGGGGAGGAGAATGAGCGGGAGGTGGGGAGGGGAATGGAGCAGCGGGTGGTGAGAATGGAGCGGCAAGAGGGGGCCAGATGTGGGCGCTCTCGCTCCAGCAGGTGGGTGCGGGCAGGAGGAGGCTGACAGCGTGGTGTCTGTGTCTGAGGGAAATCATGTGTCGTGCGGCTGTTCTGCATAGTCTGCGCTCATTGGTGCCCGCCAATGAGCAGCCTCTGTCTGGCGCGCGATTTCCGTGACAGACAAACAACATTAGACGATTATATAGTACAATGTTTCCCAACTCCAGTCCTCAAGGCACACCAACAGGTCATGTTTTCAGGATTTCCTTAGGATTGCATAGGTGATAATTTAATCACTTGCACAGAGGATAATTCCATCATCTGTCTAATGATAAGGAAATCCTGAAAACATGACCTGTTGGTGTGCCTTGAGGACTGGAGTTGGGAAACATATATATGTTATTTATATTATATTATTATATAATATATATATATATATATATATATTATATATATATATATATTTTGTGGCCAAAAGTATTGTCACCCCTGCAATTCTGTCAGATAATACTCAGTTTCTTCCTGAAAATGATTGCAATCACAAATTCTTTGGTATTATTATCTTAATTTAATTTGTCTTCCATGAAAAAAACACAAAAAGAATTGTCCTAAAGCCAAATTGGATATAATTCCATACCAAACATAAAAAAAGGGGGTGGACAAAAGTATTGGCACTGTTAGAAAAATCATGTGATGCTTCTCTAATTTGTGTAATTAACAGCACCTGTAACTTACCTGTGGCACCTAACAAGTTTGGCAATAACTAAATCACACTTGCAGCCAGTTGACAAGGATTAAAGTTTACTCAACCTCTGTCCTGTCCTTGTGTGTACCACATTGAGCATGGAGAAAAGAAAGAAGACCAAGGAACTGTCTGAGGACTTGAGAAACCAAATTGTGAGGAAGCATGAGCAATCTCAAGGCTACAAGTCCATCTCCAAAGACCTGAATGTTCCTGTGTCTACCGTGCGCAGTGTCATCAAGAAGTTTAAAGCCCATGGCACTGTGGCTAACCTCCCTAGATGTGGACGGAAAAGAAAAATTGACATGAGATTTCAACGCAGGATTGTGCAGATGGTGGATGAAGAACCTCGACTAACATCCAAACAAGTTCAAGCTGCTTTGCAGTCCGAGGGTACAACAGTGTCAACCCGTACTATCCGTCGGGGTCTGAATGAAAAGTGACTGCATGGTAGGAGACCCAGGAAGATCCCACTTCTTACCCCGAGACCTAAAAAAGCCAGGCTGGAGTTTGCCAAAACTTACCTGAGAAAGCCTAAAATGTTTTGGAAGAATGTTCTCTGGTTAGATGAGACAAAAGTAGAGCTTTTTGGGCAAAGGCATCAACATAGGTTTACAGGAGAAAAAAAAAGGCATTCAAAGAAAAGAACACGGCTCCTACAGTCAAACATGGCGGAGGTTCCCTATGTTTTGGGGTTGCTTTGCTGCATCTGGCACTGGACTATATATATATATATAATATAATATTTAAATTAATATCATCTATAATATAAAAGCCGAAGGCCACTTCCGGAAAACCCGAAGGGTACTTCCGTGATGGTCTAAGGCCAGGGCTGGTGACGTCAGCCAGTGCAGAGTAGCCGGGCGCAGCCCGGCTACAGGCACTGGCACAGGAACGTTCCGACCTCGGAAGTTCCGTGTGCCCTACAGCCTCTCCCCTCCACCCTCTGCCCTCCAGCCACTAGCCTACATACCGGGGGGGCAGGGGGGGCCCATTGCCCGCCACCTCGGGGGGGCCACACAACCCCTGGGGGTACCCGTGCTCCCAAACGCCCGCCGCGCGCCTGGAGAGGAGGGAGGGTGGGACTTCCTGTCCTGCAGCTCTGCCCGCCCCTCCTCTCCTCCTACACCAGACGCGCTGCCCGCGGTGAGTCTGCAGCCCCACACTGTCCTCTGCCCCCTCCAGCCTGTGCCCCCTCAGTCCCCTCTGCCCCCTCCAGCCTGTGCCCCCTCAGTCCCCTCTGCCCCCTCCAGCCTGTGCCCCCTCAGTCCCCTCTGCCCCCTCAGTCCTCTCTGTCCCCTCCAGCCTGTGCCCCCTCAGTCCCCTCTGCCCTCCAGCCTGTGCCACCTCAGTCCCTCTGCCCCCTCCAGCCTGTGCCCTCATCCCCTCCAGTGCCCCTCAGTCTGCCCCCTCCAGCCTGTGCCACCTCAGTCCCCTCTGCCCCCTCCAGCCTGTGCCCCATCAGTCCCCTCTGGCCCCCTCAGCCTGTCTCTGCCCCTCACTGCACCCACTGAGCCCCCTCAGTCACCTCGGGCACCCCTCAGCCTGAGCCACCCCTCACTCACCCACTGCCCCCCATCACTGCTACCCACTCAGCCACCCCACTCACTGCTACCCACTGAGCCACCCCACTCACTGCTACCCACTGCGCCACCGCACTCACTGCTACCCACTGGCCACCCACTCACTGCTACCCACTGAGCCACCGCACTTCACTGCTACCCACTGCGCCACCCCACTCACTGCTACCCACTGAGCCACCCCACTCACTGCTACCCACTGAGCCACCCCACTCACTGCTACCCACTGAGCCACCCCATTCACTGCTAACCACTGAGCCACCGTATACTCTGCTAACCACTGAGCCACCTGTATACACACAATTAATTTCACCGCACTCCTCTAACTATTAGTAAATAAACTATATATAGATTCTAGACTACCCGATTCTTTAGAATCGGGCCGCCATCTAGTATATATATATTATCAGGGGCATCGCTAGGCAGTAAAATCCAGGGCCCTGGCCCTGGATCTTCAGTTCACTGCCCTGATGTTGTTTGCTGTATGTGTGATGGCGCACCTGTGTGTGCTGTATGTGTGATGGTGCACATGTGTGTGCGCCTGTGTGTACTGTATGTTTGATGGTGCACCTGGGTGTGCCATATATGTGGTGGTATGCCTGTATGTGTATGTGTGCTGGTGTGTGTGACTTTTCTGTGATGGTGCACCTGTGTGTTCTGTATGTGTGATGGTGTGCCTGTGTGTGCTGTATATGTGATGTATGTGTGATGTGCACCTGGGTGTGCTCTATGTGTGATGGTGTGTGGCGCCCCACCGGTCAGATCGCCACCGGGGGTACTGCACTCCTCCCTTAGCGGGAGTGTAGTGCTCCTGTTCTCTAGGTACCTGGATGGTGGAGTTGAGACCCGCACACACACACACACACTTAGGACGGTGGGTGGACCCGGGGGGAAGGGCCCAGTCTCAGAATAGGAGAACAGGAAAGTGTAGGAGTAGTAGTCGGAAGGAGAACAGCAGAGTAGTAGGAGATTGGTGGTGCCGGCTCCCTTGGGCTGGAGCATGGTCATGCTCGCCCTGGGAGGGAAAGACTGAATGGTGTGGAAGAAGAGAGAAGCCCTTGGGGTACAGGAAAGACACAGATCATCTGCACGCCCGTATCTGACCGAGGAGCAGAGGGGCTAGTGGCCGAAAACAGGGAATCGGCCCTGAACACAACATGGTAGCTACAATTGCCGAACTGTTGAATCAGAGGCCATGAGCTCTTAAAAGGGGAGCTGTGGCGAAAAACTCGACACAGCCTGGAGAAGGCGGCCGTACTAAGGTGTGGTACCAAGAATCGATACCACCAAATGCCTGTGGCTGTCGGTACCTGAGCTGTGTGTGCGGAGGTGCTGAGGGGAGAGGCGATATGGACTAGAAGCGCTGAGAGCACCACCAGAGAAGGAAGCACCGTAGGAGCAAGGAATACTAAAGGGATCTTGACGACACTGTCCCGGTTCTAGAGAAACCGCTGAAACCGAAGATTGGCAGAGGGAAGTACCCGGCGACCTGGTTGAAATGTTACAGTGAAGGTACAGAACTCAAACAAACGAGTGTGAGACTTTTCTTAGCTGCTCTTGACGACACTGTCCCGATTCTAGAGAAACCGCTGAAACCGGAGATTGGCAGAGGGAAGTACCCGGCGGCCTGGTTGAAACGTTACAGTAAAGGTACAGAACTCAAACAAATGAGTGTGAGACTTTTCTTAGCGGCGACCACTGACTGAATAGGCCGCATGACATTCTGGGGTGCTGATGACCCAATAAACAGCAGCCAATAACCCTGAACCAACCACCCTACTCACTGCCCTGGGGAACTGCTCCGCCTGCAGGAAGCGAAACAATCTAAGCTGCCGGTCATCATCCGCACAGCTTCGCAGCAGCGACAGCCTCACATAGTCGCACACCGCAGGTGGCGTCACGAATATCCCTTTTCCTTTATTCTCCTCTTGTCATCTGGCATTGACATTTTAATTGACACTGCCAGGGTCACAGAGCCGTGTGGCCACCTTGACATCCTCCAAAAGAACCGTAAGAGCTGGCCGGTAACAAGTACCCCACGGCCCTGGTGTGGGCGTGTTATCTTGGCGTCACAAACAGGATGTGAGTGGTCCAGTAACTCCAGGTCTTGTGCGCCTTAAAGAACTTTTAAAAGACTGTGTAAGAAGAATCTCGCAAATTGGCGACCAGAAAGAACAAGCGCCATGTGTTGGCCCTAAGGCGTGGCAGAGTCCTCGTTGTCTGTGGGGATTCATGTGAAGGCGTGAAAGAGCAGGCGCACCTCAAGTACTAAAAGAAAGCCAAGGGGGCCTGCTGAGACGTGTTGACCCCACCCAGAGGCATAAAACAAGGGCCAGAAGAGGAAGGCCCAAGACAGAACGAGAGAGGAGTGTGGAGCACCATGTTGAGCAACGGGACTGAGAACCTGGTCTCTGGGAGTGAGAGAGAAGAAGCCCCCAGTGCAACCAGGAAGGCTAAGAACCCAGCCCAGTTTACCACCGCTGAAGATGTGGAAGAAGCGGCGAAGGAGATGAGCCAGCTGCTGAGTAGGGCGCAAGTGTGGGCCATGGACACCTGGAAACAGGCCCAGCTAAAGAAACTTGCACAGAAAATCCAAGTGCTAAAGCCTCTATAACCGTTGGTCCAGTAACAGAGCCACCCTGCCCAACTAAGTCAATTGCCCCGGTGAAAATGGAGGTGCTGCCAGCAGTCGTACAAAACCCTCCTGAACCAGCATCAAAGCCAGAGGGTGGTACCGAGAAATCGGAGAGAGACATGGACCCAGCAGAAGCCCAAGCCACCATAGGTGAAAAGGCATGCTATGCATCCCGTGAAACCATCGCAGAGGGGTGCTTGGTTGTGGCCCAGGCTACGACACTGGTGGTGAGCAGGCCTATTAACGACTATTGGGCCCAGAGACAAGCAGTCAAAGAGGAGGAGCAAGTGAAATGTCTAGACTGGTGGCGACGACTGGAAGAGGCTAACCTGGAGGAGAAAGACCAAGCCCGGAAGACACCCGCACCTGACCCAGCAGAGTGGCGCCGCGGAGTAGTCGTGGACTTCCATCTCCGACGCAGCTGGGGGGTTCATCAAGGGGTACGGCTTGGAGGAAGAAGTCTTTGTCAGCCGATGAGATGTTGAGTCGTACCTCCCGAAGGGACACCCCGGTCGAGACCTTCACTCCGGAGACGAGGTCAGTTACACCTGGGATATGGGACAGCGAGGCTGGTACGCGTTGCACGTGTACAAGATCCTACTGCCAAGAGTCCCAGTTACGGAGCCGGTTGAGCTGTCCAGAGGTGAGGAAGGTTTGCGGGCAAGCAGACCTCACCCTAAAGGGCCTGTCACACGCGTCAATATCGCCTGCACGATATCGGCTGCACGTGACGTTGCAGCGATATTGACGCGTGTGACATAGTGAATCAACCAGCGATAAATCGCTGGTTGATGATCGCCAGGTTTTAGAATCAGTCCTAAAACCTGGCGATTGTCGCCCGGTGGACACGCAGCATCGCTGCGTGTGACACCGGGACTAGCGATATTCCAGCTCCCAGCGCCTCTCAGAAGCGCTGGGAGCTGGTATCCAAGGTACACTGCGGGTAACTAGGCAGCGCGCGCTGCCTAGATACCCGACGTGTACCTTAGTTACCAGCCTCCTCCGCTCACCCCGGTGAGCGGAGGAGGCTGGTAACTAAGGTACACGTCGGGTAACTAGGCAGCGCGTGCTGCCTAGATACCCGACTGTGTACCTTAGTTACCAGCCTCCTCCGCTCACCCGGTGAGCGGAGGAGGCTGGTAACTAAGGTACACGTCGGGTATCTAGGCAGCGCGCGCTGCCTAGTTACCCGCAGTGTACCTTGGAGACCAGCCTGCTCCCGCTTCCAGCAGGCTGGCAGCGGGAGCAGGACATCGTGGAAACGATATTTAAATCGTTTCCATGATGTCACTGGTCAATTGATCGCTGGTGAGTCTGTCTGTGTGCAGTCACCAGCAATCAGCGTCAATGTCGAGCGATAGATCGCGACGAATTGGCGTGTGACAGGACCTTAAAGTAAGACCAGGAAGTTAGTCTGTAGAACTGTAAATACTGGTGTGTACATAGTAATCCTTGTTTGTAAATGTTGTGTACACAATATAGTTAGTGAGTTAGGTACCAGGGATTATAAAAAGGTAAAGAATGTAAATAGTTAACCACCGTAATCATCAAACAGAGTGTACGGTAGAGACATTGTAAACCGGCGGAGGACACTGCACCCGGATAAGAACTGTGTTGAGCCCTGGCCGGACTGAGAGTTGTGTATAATATATACAGTTTTCTGCTTTTTTTCATTTTTTCATTTAAAAAGACTCTTGAGTGTTTTTGTTATTGCAACATTTAAGTGCATGCCTCCCAAAAGGGATAAAAAGTAAGCTTATGTTCCTTTGTTCTTGTTTAAAAAAAAAAAATTGTGAGTTTTGTGTCCTGCTGGCGGTTGCTCGAGACAAGCTAACCTTTGCCAAGGGGGAATGTGGCACCCCACCGAACAGATCACCACTGGGGGTACTGAACTCCTCCCTTAGCGGGAGTGTAGTGCTGCTGTTCTCTAGATACTTGGACGGTGGAGTTGTGACACGCACCACACACACACACTTAGGACCACGGGATGGAATGGTTGGTGGACCGAGGGGGAGGGCCCAGTCTCAGAAAAGGGGAACAGGGAAGTGTAGGAGTAGAAGTCGGGAGGAGAACAGCTGAGTAGTAGGAGGTTGGAGGTGCAAGCTTTCGCGGGCTGGAGCACCATCATACCAGCCCCGGGAGGGAAAGACTGAATGGTGGGGGAGAAGAGAGGAGTCCTTGGGGTGCAGGAAAGACACAGATCATCTGCATGCCCGTATCTGACTGAGGAGCAGAGGGGCTGGTGGATGAAAACAGGTAATTGGCACCGGAATACAGCACGGTAGCTACATGCCGGAACTGTTGAACTGGAGGCCATGAGTTCCTAAAGAGGAGCTGTGGCTACAAACCCGACATAGCTCAGAGAAGGCAGCCGTACTAAGGCGCGGTACCCAGAATCGGTACCACCAAATGCCTGTGGTTGTCGGTACCTGAGCTCTGTGTGCGGAGGCGCTGAGGGGAGAGGCGAGACGAACTAGAAGCACTGACAGTACCACCATAGAAGGAAACACCGTAGGAGCAAGGAACACCAAAGGGGTCTTGACGACACTGTCCTGGTTCTAGAGAAACCGCTGAAACCGAAGATTGGCAGAGGGAAGTACCCAGCGACCTGGTTGAAACGTTACAGTAAAGGTACAGAACTCAAACGAACGAGTGTGAGACTTTTCTTAGCGGCGACCACTGGCTGCATAACTGCAGGTGGCATCACAAATATCGCTTTTCCTTTATCTCCCTCCGTCATCTGGTATTGAACTTTTAATTGACACCACCAGGGTCAGGAAGCCAGGTGGCCACCTTGACATCCCCCAAAAGAACCGTAAGAACTGGCCCGGTAACGAGTACTCCACGGCCCTGGAGTGGATGTGTCAGATGCACCTGTGTGTGATGTATGTGTGATGGTGCACCTGTATGTGCTGTATGTGTGATGCTACACCTGTGTGCTGTGTGTATAATGGTGGGCCCATGTGTGCTGTATCTGTGTTGCTGCACCTGGGTGTATGTGTGAAATGGCACCTGCATGTGTGTTCTGGCCAGGAGTGTGCCACACTCGGGACCACGTGACTACAGCGTACAGTGTAAGGCAGGGTGACGCATAGAATTTGTCTTTGCCCTAAATCCGTTTTTGGGAACATTTTTGACATACGTTAATGCATGTGTGCGTTTTTTGAAAAAACCGCATGCGTTTTTGTGCAGCATCCCAAAAATGCTGCTAGCAGTGTTTTGGGGGGAATTTATAAAACGCATGCAATTTTTTTAACATGGGGCCCCATGGGAGACACATGCGTTAACACATGGTGCTAATATGTGCCATGCATTAACGCATGCGTTTTTGTGCAGCATCCCAAAAATGCTGCTAGCAGTGTTTTTGGGGGAATTTATAAAACGTATGCAATTTTTTAACATGGGGCCCCATGAGACACATGTGTTAATGCATGGCACATATAGGCACCATGTGTTAACGCATGCGTTTTTTCATGCGTTTTTGGTGAAAAGATGACTAAGTCCCAAAAGTTCCAAAAAATGTCCTGGACCTCAGGGGACACTATTGGCACCCTTAGAGAAACAGATCTGGTTTTCTAAGGGCTTAAAAAAAGCGGATCAGCATGTGTGACCCTGGCCTACGCGATATGAGAATTCTCAAGTCTCCAGTCCCACAGAGTCTCTGCAGACTTTTTATTTTACACAAGACAACTCCTCTTAGAACTATGAGGCAGAGAGTTGCTACCTAACAGTTTGTTCTACCTGGAACTGATCTCCTCAGACGGCTCCTGCTGGTGATTCTGCAGCTTTCAGTGATATTACATTGTGAAAAAACGTGATTGGGAGGCACAGTACATGTGATCCACCAGTCACATGCTTAAAGGACTAGTATGTAAGGAAGGAATAGGAAGCATGTATCTATAGACCGGGATCAGGGAAATATAGAAAAAAGACTCATATAAGTAGCCAAAAAATTCATTTATTGTACATTTATACAAAAAACAGGAACCAACGAACAATTAAAAACCATTAAAAGGTGGACACCACCAACAAGCTATGGCCTTGTAATGTGTATTATTACAAACCAAAAAAATGGTAACACAGCAGTATAAACTACTTCTTATAAAAGGATGATGAAAAAACTCTGGTAATCAATTGGCAGACAGTGTCACAGAAAAATCAATCAACCCATCAAAGAATATACAGTACAGAAACAAATGTACTACTGGTAATCACACATAAAACAGGATCAGATGTAAACACCTGTTGAGTAAAGGTTGGAACAAAAGAATGGAAAACCAGACTAACCAAACCTTAAAGTTCATATAAAAGGAGGACATAAATTTTGCATAAGATCCTCTATCACTGTATGTTCAAAAAATGCTGTAACTAGGATGAAAGCTTCCCTAACAATAGGGAGGGACAGAGTCAACCTATATTATTATAGTGTTGTACTAAACCAACAGTCCCTAAAAAGAAAGGGAAAATAAAGAATAAATAGTAGGACTTCAGGTGCACCAATCAGTGTCACTGTGTCCAAATATAGTTACCAGTGATATCATCATCCATTAAACAAGGCACATGGCACGCTCGACACCCGACGCGTGTCGCCGCCTAACAGATGGCTTCCTATGGGGGAGAGCCTGTTAGTTACCTGTTGTAGATCGATTTATATAGTGTGGAGTAGAGGCAGAGGTGTAACTAGGTTTTTTGGCACCCGGGGCAAAGATTTATTTTGGCGCCCCCCCCCCCCCCCGCCGCCGCCCGCCGCCAAATTTTATTTGATGCGTAGCTCTATTGAAACGCTCACTTACTAAATAATCGCGTTTTTTTTCGCGGCCGCACCTGCCGCAAGTGCCGAAACCGCACTTGCTGCACCTGCCGCACACTTACCACAAGCCCCATAGACATTGCATGGGGCTTGCCGCAACTGTGCCGCAAGTGCAGCGGTTATGCGGTAATCGCTGCAGATGCGTTTTTTTCACCGCATCTGCCACGATCGGCAAAAAACGCTGATGTGAAAGTACCCTAACATATACACAGTATACACCTCATAGTGTGTGCCTGCCTGATGATGTATACATAAACACACCTCATTGTGTGTGCCTGCCTGATGTATACATATATAGACCTCAGGTATACAGGCACTGCTGTATATAAAGCACGCACAGGCTGCACACACAGCACAGCTGTATATAGATGACAGTCATCTATATACAGCTGTGCTCTGTGTGTGCAGTCTGTCCTCTATATACAGCTGTGCTCTGTGTATTATATGTTTCACTGCCTGATGTATACATATATGTATACAGGCACTGCTGTATATAAAGCACGCACAGGCTGCACACACAGCACAGCTGTATATAGATGACAGTCATCTATATACAGCTGTGCTCTGTGTGTGCAGTCTGTCCTCTATATACAGCTGTGCTCTGTGTGTGCAGTCTGTCCTCTATATACAGCTGTGCTCTGTGTGTGCAGTCTGTCCTCTATATACAGCTGTGCTCTGTGTGTGCAGTCTGTCCTCTATATACAGCTGTGCTCTGTGTATTATATGTTTCACTGCCTGATGTATACATATATATACCTGAGGTATATATATGTATACATCAGGCAGGCACACTATGAGGTGTATACATGTATACATCACCAGGCAGGCACACACTACCTCATAGTGTGTGCCTGCGCCTGATGTATACATATATACACCTCAGCCAGGCCTGCCCAGGACAGGCACCCTCCCCCCCTCCTGAGGTTACTTTATTACTTCCTTACTTTAGATTTACAGCCGGACCCGGACGACTCAGTCTGAGTGAGGAGTCAGGAGGAGGCAGCCGGCCACACAGCAGCTCCTCGGCTCTGTTCTTCTCCTCTCCATCCCAGACTGTGCGGCGCGCCGGGTGACGTCAGCCGCCGCGCGACGTGCCTGGGGGTGGGGGAGACTGCCAGGGGCGGACCAGCAGCAGGGAAGGGGGGGGTTGTGCACGGACAGCTCCGCGGCCGCCCTGCACAATATGCGGCGAAGTCGGAGGAGATTAGTTCCGGCGGCGGCGCTGCAGTGCCACCGCCGGACGCCTGGGCACCTGATGCTGGCACCGGCGCCCCCCACTGAGTGGCGCCCGGTGCAAAAAGTCCGGCTGCCCCCCCCTAGATACGCCCCTGAGTAAAGGAGTGAATGAGCCCACCTGCAAGTCCTTCACGGATTGCAGCCGCAAATCCGGAAGTGAAAGGGCGGGACTATAGGTGGCGTGGTGACGCGCAATTACGCGTCATTATGCTGCAAGGAAACCCCTTTTGTTTATACCGTCGCTAAGCGACGGAACGCAAGCGCAGACCGGCCGGTCATTGAATGAAGTGCGCGTGCGCGCTTCAAGAGGGGTATTTGTGAAGGGAATCGAAAAGCTATAACAACATTAGTTATTAAACCAAGCAGGCTATGGAGGGGGAAAGCAAGGGAGCACTGTGGATATGTTGTAGCCGCACAAATCACTAACTCTGGATATATCTTCCAGAATTTGTTGGGAAAGCTGAATGAGCAAAAAGAGGGGGAAGGGAAGGTTATTAGGCATCTCACTGCAGACCTATAAAGGAAAAGGGGAAAAAAAAGGAGGGAGAATAAAGAATGATGTTAATTAATCTCCAATAGTTTCAGACCACTTGTCATCATGTAGCCTAGTGAGGAGAAACAAGGGGTTAAACATAGTCAGACATACATATAAAGCGACTTGAATAGGTGAAAACAAAAAAAGAAGTCGACTTCATTGTGTGAACTAAAGAAATCACAGAGATGATAAGGACAAGTTTATTACTACCTAAAGAGGATCTCTATCAGGAGATTGGGTAAAAGGGGAAAGACCTCATATGTTAGAACTCTTAGACAAGGATATCCCAAAGGCTCCAGAACAGAAAAAAATGCGTTAATGCATGGCACATATAGGCACCATGTGTTAACGCATGCGTTTTTTTTCATGCATTTTTGGTGAAAAGATGACTAAGTCCCAAAAGTTCCAAAAAATGTCCTGGACCTTAGGGGACACTATTGGCACCCTTAGAGAAACAGATCTGGTTTTCTAAGGGCTTAAAAAAGCGGATCGGCATGTGTGACCCTGGCCTAAGCGATGTGAGAATTCTCAAGTCTCCAGTCCCATAGAGTTCTTGCAAACTTGTTATTTTACACAAGACAACTCCTCTTAGAACTATGAGGCAGAGAGTTGCTACCTAACAGTTTGTTCTACCTGGAACTGATCTCCTCAGACGGCTCCTGCTGGTGATTCTGCAGCTTTCAGTGATATTACATTGATAGAGCATCGGCTTCTCTTCTACTCTGCTGTGTTGACTGGGTGCTGTGGAGAGCTGGCTGTCAGGCAGCATGATATCGGCAGAAACACCCTGTTAACAGAGCAGAACTGAAGAAGAAGATCTGCTCTGTGATGTGAAGCAGATGAAATGTGGAAGGGGCTGTGACGAAATGGACCCCTTTTATATATAACTTAGGCTGGGGTCACACACACAGATATCTGTGCAGATATTGTTCACAGATCTCTGGTTGCAGTGAAATCATGGACAGATTGCTCCATTTGTACACAGCCACAAAATGGAGCCATGTGTCCATGATTTCACTGCAACCAGAGATCTGTGAACAATATCTGCACAATTATCTGTGTGTGTGACCCCAGCCTTAGGCCCACGTCACACACACAGATATTTGTGCAGATATTGTTCACAGATCTCTGGTTGCAGTGAAATCATGGACATATTGTTCCATTTTGTGGCTGTATATAAATGGATTAATGTGTCCATAATTTATTGTATTTTGGTTTGCAAACTTGTAATATGCCACTCATGGGTTACACAAGATTTTTAGGAGCCTGCTAGTATTTACAGTTGGAAATGTAATTAACTTGTTTGTCATAGAAGGCCAGAGAGCTTAATTATGCTAATCGTCCATTGTATTACTATTTGTATTGCTGATTAAATGTAAACTACTTCAGCCACCATTGTTTGTGGTCAGGGTGTTAAGCCCCTGTCACACATAACGAGATTGTTAACGAGATCGTTGTAATGTGGAGCCCACTGGGACTGGGTCGCTGCTGGGGGATGTCACGGAGGTCCTGGTCCGGACCGTGTCCCGGGTTCTCACAAGTAAAAGGGGATATATACAAAGGATATAGTTTGTCGTGACGCCACCCACGGTGTGTGGTCAATGATGGGACCACCGCTGCAGCTATTCTTCTGCCAGGAGGATGGATGGGCTGCAGCCAGATGGATGAGCTCGCCGCGGGTCGGGCTGCTCCTGACAGGAATGAAAGGTAATGAGACAGTTCTTTATCACTGGAATTAAACATGGACACACAGGCAGGGTTCACCGAGTTTACTTGTCAGTTCTCTGTAAGCAGTTCACAGTACTCATCAGTACATTCACTTCTTAACACGGGTTACAGCATTCTGCTCCGGTTTTCACTAAACCCCTGCAGTCAGGTTGTCACGCTGCGACCCCTCACTCTCTCTAGGGTCCTTTCCAGGCTGTGATCTCTGTCTCTGTGTGTCTCCGGACAGTGTAGCGGTAGCTTGGACCCTTGTGGCTCATCGTGGTTGCCACTGTGCTGTCTGTCCTTTGGGTAGGAACTCCAACTTAGAATTGGAGCTCCCCGTCGGTGAATCTGGGGATACCGGGTAGATCTTCGGTTCCCCGTCAGAGCCGACACTCTGCACTCTGCCTAGCTTCCAATAGTCCTCTCCCACAAGGCACTATCAGGCTCCCTCCGACCCGTGTGATTCTGGCTTCAGTAGGGAAGACTACTCCGTCGGAAGTTGGTCAGTGCTGCCGTGTTCCTAGGACCCAGTGCTGCTAGTCGGGCTCTTCCCTCAAACTCCCGGGGTGCTGGCTATGGACGAGCTTTCTCTCCATGGTTTCTCTGACTCTTTGGATTCTGCGTCTTCATCAGCCCCACTCCTCCAGAACGTGTGCTTCTGTCTTTTCTGCTCTGCACCCTCTGGCTTACTCACTCCTTCCTCCTCCTTTTCCTCTATTTCTACCTTCTGTCACCTGACCTACATGCTTCCCACCCACTGTCCTCTAAACCCACCACCCCTTGCCCGCCCAGAGTTCTGGGCTCCGGGTTGGGTGCTGCCTCCTAGTGGTGTGTGGGATGTCTGTGAGGGTGTTTGTGGTGCAAACTGTCTTTCTATCTACCTGGCTGCAGTTCCCTATGTGGCCACCCTGGTCGCAGGGGCGCCACAGTAACATCACAGATTATGTGATGTACCAACGATCCCGCTAACAATGTTGTTATGTGTGACATGTACCAACGATCTGGCCCCTGCTGTGAGATCGTTGATAGTTACATACTGCTCTGGGTCATTTCTACGTCGTTGCGATTCCGCTGGGAGCGCTACATCGTTGTGTTTGAAAGGGACAATGACCAACAATTTCAATGCTACGCTATGGAGTGACAATTCCCAACAACCTCTGTATAATTCTGGATTGTTTCTGAAGTCATTGGTGACATCGCTGGTGAGATACCTGTTGGACATCTTACCAACGATGTGGAAAACAACGCACCAGCGATCTCGGTATATCGTTATCGGTATTGCTGGTGCGTCGTTATGTGTGACGGGGATTTTACACTAAATGTCTATACTAAAGTCTCCTTGACCTATCTTTGTCAGTCATCATTTAACTGATGATTACCCAGGCAGCTTGAAAGCGGGCCAATGAGAGAACAGTCTTATTCCACCAATCGTGTCGTCCCCAATATCCTGCAATGAGGGCTGAGGGTATATGAGGAGGACTGTTCACTTTGACCAGCAGATTGGACACAGGCAGCTAATCTAGGATCTTCGGATCCGATTGGCCGGCCATAACCCCAAGCCTAGGCATTTCGGTGTCGACCGAGGGGATCACAACCTGGACTATAAGACTACAATAACTTCAGCATCGAATGATCGGATTCGGCTGGGATGACAAAGACTGCATAAGGAAGCAACCCAGGTTGGGACGTTCCAATCACCTGGCTACAGACTTTGCTGTGCTATATTCTAATCCCTGATGATCCAGCGGAAGGGTGAGACTCTGTTGCCTGTTAGATTTTTGTGTTTTGCTGGTTATGTGTCATATGCTGTTAACTGTTTGGGGATCCAATAAAGTCCTAATATTGTGGTTCCCTCACCCTGTGTTGTCTGAGTAGTGTTCTGCCCACGGTTAAGTAGCTTGGACGTTCAGTTTGGGAATGAGCCCTGGTTCACGTTGCCTTTCAAAAGGCGGCTGGGCCAGCGGACGAGAGCACCCACTGACCCCGGGTCTCCACAGGAGCTATTTGCGATCACTCTGAACAAGCGCTGGACAGAGAGTTAGCATCTACCTGCCTGTACATTCTTAGCTCTGTGAGAAGAAAAATTAACATTTCTCAGATTACCCTTTAAAAAGTTAAAGGAAAACAAAATTGATGTGCTGTAAAACAGGTTTTGACAGCTGGATTTTATAGCCCATATAAAATGCAGAATATGGCTAGGGTCACATCTGCGCCTTTTTTTAAAACCTGATCCGCTTTTGAGCTTTCAAAAAGCTCAATACCGGATCAAGAAACGCTCCTCATAGGAGCCTATGCTAAAAACCGTCTCCGGGTCTGCAGCCTGCAAGAAAAATCATGCAAGCTGCAGTTTTCGGAGCGGTTCTGTTATATGCAATGCGGAAACCGGATTGCTCAGGATGTGTAATTATGTAAGCCCCCTCTCGGCTTACTGCAGTGCAGCACTTTCATGACCCGGCAAGGCTCTTAGCACTGCAGCAAGCGGAGAGGGGGCGTGCATAATTACAAAACGGGCGGAGGGAGCAGCAGACAGGTCCGCCTTTTGAGACTTTTTCAGAAACTGAGAACTCACACAGGACGAGGTAAATATAACCTCTTTTCTCTACTTTACAAAATCGTTTTTTTTCTGCAAAAGGGATAGCTAGAAATGATAAGAGGGGGTGCAGGGACAGGTATAAATTTGCAGGGGGGTCAGTTTGTGGGGTCAGGTTCCTCTCAATAGTATGTGCGCGCTCTGAGGAGCCCGGCGCTTTCATTCATAAAACTGTACAACAGCTGACAGAAGTCAGCTGTTGTACATAACAGATTAAAGCAGTATAAGACCACCTGAGTGGATGTTGTCTCTAGGGGGACTGGTCACCCCCTAAAGACATTGTAAAAGCATTAATTAATAAAATAAATAGTTTTACTATACACAGAACAGTTTGCTCATCCCTGCGGCAGCAGGGATGAGCAAACTATCCGGTAACCAGATTGCTCAGGATTACACATCCTGAGCAATCCAGTTACCGGATTCCGGCTTCAGCAATCCAGTTCCCGATTGCTGAATGTCTGAAGAAAAATGCGTTACAATACTACATACAACACCTTCCACCCCGGCACTGTAGGGGGAGCCCAACAGGAGAAGGTATTCCGGAGACTACACAGGAGGAGAGGAGGACATTACAGTCAGGAAGAGAGTGGAGGCAAGTCAGAATGCAAGCAGGCTGTACTTCAGACGAACACTACAGAGCAGTGGAGGACCCACTGTGCAACCTGTCCACCCATCAGTGCCCTGGATCGTTTTACCTGCTTAACAACAGTGAAAGGTAAAAGAGACTTTCCTGCGTGTGTGTATCATTCCTCTCCACTCCCAGTATCCTCCATAGACTGTTCCAACTCACCCTATACACCTCCAACCTGTCCCTCCTCACTACACTGCCCCGGAGGTCCAGTCCTGCCTGCAGAGGACTACACCATCTCAGCCGCAATACTACCGACCTCCGGCGGACTGTGGCGGCGCTGGTGCTACTTCACCAGAAACTGCAGGTGGCGTCACGGCAACTAACTTTGTAAATAATCCCTTGTACATAATCCCCTTTTCAAAAGAACCCTCCCCCCGGGACATGGGATCAGACGTGGACGCCATTCCCCGTGACACAGCAGTTAACCCTTTGCCGCCTGATACCCAAGTACCCCACACCCTGGGGTGACACACTCTTTTTCTGTTGTCACGAACAGGATCTCGTGCCCGGTATTACCGGGTACTGTGTGCCGTTTTATTGTCTGTATTGAGTGACTGTTTAAACTACGCCGCCATTATTGCGCAGAAGAGCGGGAAGAAAGGGGGCGTGCCAACTTGCAGAGCCCCTCGCTCAGCCGAGCATTCCCGAGCGCCGCGGCCTAGTCCGGAAATTCCCGAACTGTTTACCTCTCTAAGGACTGACTGTAATTCACTAGGGGGCCTCCAACATGTCAGCCTCTTCAAGCGACGACGACTGTGCATACGTTAACCCCCAGAATTACACCGGACAGTCCATGGCTGCCTCCGGTAGCACTGCCAGCACCTTTGTCACCCCGGGTGCAGTCGCCCTGATCATGTCGATGTCACTCCCATACATCCCGGGGGCCAAGTGGTTGTCCCAGTATGACGGACGCCCTGATACATTGGAAGAGTTTAAACGAAAGATCAACAGTGTCCTAGACATGTATGCGATGACCGGCCAACAACACGCTGCTGTGGTACTCGGACAGTTAACTGGTGCAGCAGAGAAGGAAAGTGCGTCCTGGTCTTTTGCTGAACGCAGATCAGCCCCTGCTATATTCAATAAACTAAGAGCTACCTTTGAGGAGTGCAATTGACTCACCGTGGCCGGGACTCCGGTTTAGACAGGCAGTAGCTTCTTCCTCCTTGTCACGGGTGGACCGCGCCTGCCGGTAGTGGGGCCCGGTTGAGTGCAGATCAAAAGGGTTGAAGACGTCTTAGTGGAAAAGATTAAGGGGTTAATTTGTCGTGACGCCACCTATGAGTGTTTCGGTAATCCTTACTGACGCTGCGGGGCCTCCGGGGGATGGAATGCAGCAAGATGGAACGCTCCCACAGGCTAAGCGATGATCCCTGGAGGCTGGAGCTGCTTAAGAGGTTGTGCAGCAGCTGCGGTTACCTTGTGTGCAGACTGACGTAGTCATAAGGAAGCACGGACACTGTAAGTCTCTGTAATGGGTCTTTACTGTAACCAGCAGGCAATACATGGCATACAGTTTACAGGTAGTGGACCGGGTGGACTCAGCAAGTGATAGGTGTCCCTCAGAGATCCGCAGTGTTCCTCCATTCTAACTAAGTAGGTTGCCGTTGTCGCCCAGGAATACCAGGTCGGGTACAGGGAGGCTGCTTGAATGCCCTATCCGGGGTATACGTTCCGGATGCTTTGGGGAGCCTTGGGTCCCTTGGTGGGTACACCGCTGGTTAGACGACTGGATTTGGCGGTGGTGGGGTGCTCCTGTAGAGCTGCTCCTCCACTCTTCTGGTTCGAATAGCAGAGCTGAACTGCTGCTAGCTTCGGTACCAGCAAACCGGCTGTATAAGGGCACGGGATGGTTGTGAGCCCGCATAATGATGCTCATGATTGGTAGGGAGATGGCCGGTAGATGGTGGCCAGGGGGCCGTACGGGACTGTGCGAGCCCCCTCTCCTAGGTTGCAGAGCTGGGAATCTGCAGAGGTCTTCTAGATTGCTGCTACTTGCAGACTGACTCCTCCAGACTAACTAGTCTAAACTTAAACTTCCACTACACACTACCCTTGCACTCCGCCCACCAGGACCTTGATTGGCCCTCTATGCTAAGTGAGGCATGCAGAGTATGGATCCCTAAGTTAACCAGATGACTGCTGGGTCAGAGAATATTGCTGCTGCATTTATGGCTGCAATACCCTCCTGTGATGCACTCGGTGCGGGGCGCCACACAATGAGGCTGATATACGCATACGATTCCATCACTGCTAACAGAGGCCGGGGGATGACATAAGAGCTTATGCCTGGCGTCTGGAAGAAGCATTGCGTGCCCTTATACATGTCAGCCCCACCAGTGCACTTAATGAAAATAAACTCCTCATTGAACAATTCACCCAGAGACTGCTATCCCCTGAGAACAGTAAAAATGTACGTTGGTGGTCATTGAGCAATCCCGAAGCTGACTTTAACACCCTGAAGGAGATGGCCATCAAAGGGTTAAAGCCGGTAGAGACCCATGAAGCTGCTATGAAACGTTGGTGCAGTGGTGAGGTGCAGGCTTCTTCCAAACCATTACCCGTGTCTGCAGCCACGCACAATGTACAATCTGCTCAGCCTGACAAATATGATGCCTTGAGAGCTGAGATGCATGCTGAAATGCACCAGATGAATAAAAACATCGCTAAACTCATGGACGCTCTGCAGCTACAGCAAAGCAATCAACAGCCAGCGCCACGACCACAGCCAAAGCCTCAGCCGCTGATTCAACTTGCCGACAGCTCCGAGGACGTACCCTGGATGCAAAGGAAGCAAGCTGCAGCATACCGAGGAAGAACCACCGACCGCTACAGCTCCACTGGGGAGCCCATCTGCCACCGCTGTAACCACACCGGTCACCTCACCAGGAGCTGTCCTTTGAACGGGCAGTCTCTGGGGGCCAGGGCCAAACTTCAGGATTAGATCAACAGGTCCCAGCCACCTGGTACAAGACCTTCATCGGGCAGAGGCCGTTTCTGTCCAATGTACTGGATGGCATCCCGACACCTGCTCTACTGGACACCGGGTCGCAGGTGACCACCATCCCCTATATCCTTTATAAGAAATATTTGGATGATGCAGAACTAAAACAGCCTGAAATATACCTCACCCTTAATGCATCGAACGGTGAACCGCTCACTGTGATGGGGGTTAGAGAAGTGCCCATAAAGGTGGGGAGGGTGGAATTTCAGAACCAAGGGGTCCTTGTAGTAGCAGAAGCTAGTAATGCAAATGATCCTTATATTATACTGGGTACAAATGTTGTTAGCAATTGCATAGAGGAAGTTTTGTCTTTGCTTCAACAGGTTGCAGACACTGCCCGACCTTGTCAGAGGAAGGTTCTCCAGTGTGAGATCAGAGCCATCCTGCACCAACAACAGGTAACAAACAGGTGGCGAAATTGGTACTGCACGGGTGACAGACCCGTTACCTATTGTGATTCCCCCAATGAGTGAAATGATGATTTGGTGTCGAGAAGCTATAGGTCTGAAAGGGCAGGACTATCAAGCATTAGTGGAGCCCTTCAGCACAGAGCACAGACCTACACTGTTGACAGCCAGGGGGGTGGTGGACGTACACAATGGAAGAGTACCTGTTCGCATCTTAAATTGTGGCAGTGAGGAGGTTAAATTACCCAGGTATACCACCGTTGCTAAATTGTACACAGTCAGTAACAACGAGATCCAAACAGTGCGACCCGAACCCTACGAAAAAAGGGCAAAACCTGATCAAACCATTGGGCCACTGGAGAACTAGTGCCAGCATCTCCATGTCGGAACTGACACCACTTCTGTGTATGAGAAGCAAGGTGTGTACCGGGTAGTACAAGAATTTGAACATGTCTTTAGTAAGCATCCACTTGATTTTGGTAGGAAAAAAGGGGTACAACATCACATCCCCACAGGTACACATCCACCAATCAAAGAGCTTTACAGGCCTATCCCACCTGCACACTATCAAAAAGCCCAGGAAATCTTAGAGAACATGAAGGACGCAGGGGTTATACAAGATAGCTGTAGTCCTGGGCAGCTCCACTAGTCCTAGTCAGGAAAAAGGATGACAGTATGAGGATGTGTGTAGACTATAGGCAAATAAACCGCATAACACACAAAGATGCTTACCCGTTACCTCGCATAGAGGAATCCTTAGCTGCGTTGAAGTCTGCCAACTACTTCTCTACCTTAGATCTCACTAGTGGGTATTGGCAGGTGTCCGTAGCCGAGGAAGACAGAGAGAAGACGGCATTCGCAACACCTATGGGCCTATGTGAATTCAACAGCACGCCCTTCAGACTATGTAATGCACCCGGGACCTTCCAGCGATTAATGGAGAGTTGCCTGGGGCATAAGAACTTTGAGACGGTACTGCTCTACCTGGATAACGTGATCGTGTACTCCAAGACCTACGGAGAACACGTTACCCATCTAGGAGAAGTGTTTGAAGCTCTGGCCAAATACGGGATGAAGCTAAAACCATCAAAATGCCACCTGTTAAAGCTGAGAGTACACTACCTGGGACACATAGTCAGGCCAAAGGCGAGGCCCCTGATCCAGACAAGATGACAGCAATCAAAGAATGGCCAGAACCCAAGACCATCAAGGAAGTACGTCAATTCCTGGGTTTGGTGAGCTCCTACCGAAGGTTTATCAAGGAGTATACCAAGAAGGCTGCTCCCCTGCAAGACCTCCTAGTAGGCCAACCCACGAAGGGCAAGCTCAAGGATTCTCCATGGAGATGGGACAAGGAACAAGAGGAAGCGTTCCAGACGATGAAGGAAGCCCTGACAGGAGAAGAAATCCTTGCTTACTCGGACTACAACCTGCTATTCCTGCTGTATACAGGCGCCAGCAATGTGGGACTCTGAGCCGTCCTTTCCCAAAAGCAAGACGGTAAGGAGAGGGTAATCGCCTACACCAGCAGAAAGCTGCGACCCACAGAGAGGAACCCAGAAAACTACAGTTCCTTCAAGCTGGAATTCCTGGCCTTGGTCTGGGCATCACAGAGAGGTTCAAACACTACCTGGCCTCTAGCAAATTTACAGCTTACACAGATAACAATCTGCTCACCCACCTGCAAACTATAAACCTGGGTGCCATGGAACAGAGATGGATGGCCAGGTTGTCCAACTACCAATTTAAGATCAAGTACTGGGCTGGGCACCAGAATGGAAACGGATGCCTTATCCAAGATGCCTCACTTATCAGAAGAGGGTGTAGAGAAGACGAGCTGGAAGTAGTGGAGTTACCTGCCTTCCATCATGTAAGAGTAACCCAATGTCAGCAGACCCGTCAAGACCCCTCTCGAAGGACAGTAAACCCGTTACCTCACTTCGACTGGAGGGAGGCGCAAGACCAAGACCCGGCTGTCAGTCTAATCAAACAACTGATAAACCAAGAGTCAGTGAACCTGCCTGAGAATCCCCCATCTGAAGCCAAACATCTGTGGAACCAGCGGAGTAAACTGTTCCTATACCAAGATAAGTTATGTCGGCGGTGCATTAATCCGAGAACTCACAAAATGGCTTGGCAGATCATCGTGCCAAAGTCAGAAATCCCTGTGGTCTTAAACGCTTATCACAATCAAACTGGTCACTTCGGATGGAAGAAGCTTGAGGTGCTATTGAAGGATAGGTTCTTTTGGGTCGGCATGCGGTCATCCATTGAAAGATGGTGTAAGAATTGTAAACCCTGCAGCCTGAGAAGAAAGGACGTACAGAGCCAGAAAGCCCAGCTTCATCCCATTGTCACCAAACAGTCGTTGGAAATAGTTGCTTTGGATCATGTAAAACTGACTCCAAGTAGATCCGGCTATACCTACGCGTTAACCATGGTAGACTATTACTCAAGATTTCTAATGGTTTCCCCTGTAAAGGACCTGACAGCTGGAACAGCTGCAAAAACCTTCCAAAAATTCTTCTGCAGACCGTTGGGATATCCAGAGCGTATCTTTTTTTTTAAACCATTATTTTTTATTGAACATTCCACTTTACAGTAAAGAATAACCATAACAAAAGCAATCGAAACCTGCCGTCCAGTCGGGCCAACCTTCAGACAAGAAAAAGGAAAAAAAGAGAAAGGGGAGGAGTAGAAAGGGAGAAGGGTAAGCCAGCTTAGTCATGTCGAGAACGTTAGAGGATGCAACCATGTTCACAGCGGTGCAACAACCGTGTTGTGTTGAGAGGAGAGCCAGGGACCCCACCAGGCCAGCACCCTCGCCCTACGGGACCGAGATTGGGAGAGTAGCACCTCATGGGAGCAATGTTGATTCAATCTATTAATCACTTCTGGAAGGGTAGGGGGTTCAACTGACCTCCAGTGACCCGCCACCGTCAAACGGGCTGCTATAAGGGTGTTAGTAATAATAGGGCAGAGAACAGTGGGGAAGGCATCCAAGTCCATCCCCAAGAGGGCCAGGGAGCAGTCAGGGCAATAGGTAGACCTGCCAAAGAGGCAAGCAAAGACTCAACTCCACGCCAAAATGGGCGCAGACATGGACAGTCCCACCAGATATGTGAGTCCGAGCCCAAGACTGAGCATCCCCTCCAGCAGGACGAGGACGCAGAGAGCCTGGGCGATTTAAATCTGGCTATTCGGGCAGGAGTGAGATACCAACCCAGTGAAACATTCTTAGCTTGTTCCAAGTGGTTAATGCACACTGTGTAGCGGGCGGCATGTCCCGAGGCAGCCTGCCACTGTTCCAATGAAGCCTTAAAATTGAGTCTAGACTCCCACCGTAGCATATATGGCAGCTTACTTGTGGCGCGAAGGGCCAGTAGGGCCTTGTAAATAGTGGAGACACCCTGACCCGAGGGCCCCTGTTGTTTGAAGAAGGATTGCAAGGAGAGTTCGATTCCCACTAGGTCGCAGACAGGTATAGAAATCCTCTGCAAAAAGTGGCGGAGGCGGAGATGGGCAAAGAAAGCCGCCGGGGGCAGAGAAAATTTGGATGTCAGGACATCAAAGGGCAATAGCCGTCCATGATCCATAAGTTCTCCCAGCATTACAGCTCCTCGCTGTCTCCAAGCCAGTAAGGAGAAATCGCCCATCAGGGCCTCTACCGCCTGCAGTGTTATGTATCTTTAAAGAAAGGGCAGGTGGGTTCTGGCTAGAAGTGACTAAGTCTTGAACACCGTGCACATTGAACAGAGAATATCAGCAGGGGCCGAGCAGGAAACGAGTCCCATCTCCAGAAGAAGACGAGTAGAGTTCCGAGGAGATACCCAGGATTCAATTTGTAACCAGTGAGAGGGGGGGGGGAACCCGCCCACCAAGATTTGGCTATATCAAGTGTTACAGCAGCATAATAAGCAGCCACATCCGGAACCCCCAGGCCACCTAGCGCGTAGGGGAGTGTCATAGTGGACAATGCCACTCTGTGGGGCTTCCCGCCCCAAATAAACTTGCCCAGGGTTGTTTGAAACAGATTAATATATTTACGGGGGAAGGGGAGGGGAATACAACGCAGAAGATAGAGTATCTTCGGGAGAATCATCATTTTGGTAAATTGTATTTTGGCTATCCATGAGAGTTGATAGATAGAGTATTGTGCTAGAGTGGCTTTAATGGATGACAGGAGAGAGTCGCAGTTAACCCGGACAACGCGAGACAGGCTAGTGATATGAATACCTAAATACTTAAATCCCCCGAGCGCCCAGGTAAAAGAAAAACGGGATTGGAGCATATATTGTATATGTTCAGGGATATTGACCAGGAAAAAGGATGATTGAGCTAAATTCAGTTTGTAGTAAGAAGCGTTGGAGAAATCCTCCAAAAGCGGACTATGGCCAGAATAGAGGTTGAGGGATCAGTACATGAAAGGAGCACATCATCCGCATAAAGCGAGATCCAATGATCCACCGGGCCCACTTGCACACCCGAAATATTAGGATGGGTACGGACTATGGCAGCCAGAGGTTCCATCACTAGAGCAAAAATCAGAGGAGAGAGGGGACAACCCTGGCGGGTACCATTAGAAATCCGAAAGGGGGTGGAAGTAAAACCTCCCGCCTTGACGGTCGCGCAAGGCGCTGAGTAGAGGGCCAAAATCGATGATCTAATGTTGCCTGAAAAGGCGAATTTATCCAATACCCCCGCCAGGTACCCCCAGTGCACCCAGTCAAAACGCCTTCTCTGCGTCCAGGGACAAGAGTGCACCAGGGGCTCCCCTCCCCTCCAAAACATCTAGGATGTCAATAACACGTCTGGTGGCGTCCCTTGCCTGTCTGTGCGGGATGAAGCCAACTTGATCCAACCCAAACAGAGAAGCAAGACAATTTTAAGACGCTCAGCTAACATTTTAGAATAAATTTTCAGATCGCAGTTAAGAAGTTAAGAAGTGCAATCGGTCTATAACTGCCAGTGTCCGTGAGGGGCTTATCCAGCTTGGGGATCGTGGAAATAGAGGCCTGTAATCCCTCCGGCTTGATCACCCCCTCCTTTTGCCAAAGATTGAAGAGGGAGAGTAGGCGGGGGGAGAGGACGGAGGCAAAGGTGGCATAGTATTGGTACGGAAATCCGTCAGGGCCAGGGGCCGAGGACTTCTTTGCCGCGCAAATAGTTTGCATAACCTCGTCCTGGGAGAATGGGGCATTCAATCGTTCTAATTGAGTCGATGAAAGGGCAGGCAAATCTGCTCTATCTAGAAAGGCTTGAATAATGTCAGGCGAAGGTTGGGGGGTGAGAGTCGAGGAAGACAAGTTATATAAGCGTTCATAATAGTCCCTGAACTGGTCAGCGATGTCAATAGGGTTCCTGATTGGTGCACCCGTCGGGGAGATAATGTGTGCAATTCTGGACTTAGTCTCGACCTTCTTGACCCGCCGCGCGAGCAACTTACCCGCTCTGCCCCCATCCCATAATATGTTGACCTGGTCTTGCGAAGGCGGTGTTCCACCCTTTGCAATAGAAGAGCGTACAGCTGCGTCCGCGTGGACGTTAGGCTTGAAAGTAGCGCAGGGTCTGGGGAGCCGGCGTATTCTCGTTCAAGAGATTTGAGTAGATAGGAGGGAGTCTAGGGCTTCATTGTATAGACGCTTAGAGTGTGCAGCTAGTTTCAGTAGGTGGCCCCTCATCACCGCCTTATGGGCAAACCATAACGTGTCAGCAGGGACACCGTCTGAATCGTTAAAGCAAAAGTATTCCTTAAGGTGGTCGGTGATTATCTCGCAATTGCGTGTAGACGTAAGCAGAGAAGTATTCAGCGACCAATGGAACAGAGCAGCGCACGAAGATTTATCTTCTAGCGTAATAGACACTGGAGCGTGGTCCGACCATGTGATTACATCCACATCTGCTGCCACACAGCACGGTAAGAGCGAGTCATTGAGCAGTAGAAAGTCTATTCGACTGTACGATTGGTGCCGCAAAGAAAAGAGAGAGTAGTCCCTTTCTGAGCCGTGAAGGTAGCGCCAAACATCGTGCAATTTAAATAAGGCAACCACCGGGGCCAAATCAGTGCGATAGGCAGTAGGAACCGAACAGTCGAGAGACTTCTGCATTGGGGCGTTCAAGTCACCTAAAATTACTTTATGACCTGGGAGCTTAGGAGAAAGGCTTTCAAGGAGGGACTTCATGAATTTGGACTGACCTGAGTTAGGTGAATAAATCGTGAGGAGGGAATACAATACATCGTTAATACGACAAGTAACCGCCAAATAACCCTTCCCTCTGAGTCTGTCACACTAGAAGTCAATTCAAAAGACAAAGTAGATCTAATAAAGATCGCCACTCCGGCTTTTTTAGACGCGGAGTTCGAGAAAAATTGATGTGGGTAGAAACGAGAAGCCACACGGTGATTATCTCCCTCCCTCCAGAAGGTGCGTCTCCTGCAATAACACAACTTCAGCCTGCGACTTTTTTAAATAGTTACGCAGTAGCGCACGCTTCTGAGGGAGTTCAGGCCGTTTACATTAAACGATACAATTGTGATCGGCATAGTGAGCAAAAAGGATCATTGACACAGATATGATGCATCCCATGAGCAGTAGAAATAATACGCTAAGCTTAGGAGTTTGGGGAAGGAGAGGAAAGGTAGTAGGAATTAGAAAAAAGGGAAAACAACAGGGCAACAACAAATACGCAGCCTCAAACCCATCAGGGGGCTGCATTGTCGTCGCAGAATTAGCTGGAGCAGTAAGTAAACCAGCTAGAAAAAAGACGAAAGTCAAGGACTTCTCAGAGCGGCAAAAACCCGCTCAGTGGGTAATCTCCCAGGAGTCCAAAACAGAGAAAAAAAAAAAAAGAAAAAGTGGTCACCCGGGAGATCAAAACCAAGTCCAGGAATCCGGTTCCCAAGGAGCCAATGAGAGGCACGAGCTACCGACTTAGTGTAGAACGCCTCGTAATCATGTCATTTCCCAGTCCACCTCCACTCTTTTCCCGCTAGATCGCGGTTGGCTTCGATCGGGCTCCAATGAGGAATGGTTCTGTGATGTGGACTGTATTTCTGCGTCGGGAGAAGATCCCATTGCTTGAGAAGTTTCACTGCCTGTTGCGGAGTCAAGCAAACGTGGGAGACATCATCACGACGGACAATGAGACGTGTAGGATGACCCCAATGAAAGGGAATGTTTTATTGCAGAAGGACGGATGTGTAGGGTCTAAAGGCCCTGCGTAGTGCCAAAGTGCCAGGGGATAAGTCGGGGTAGACCTCCAATCCCACGAAGTGCTCAGAGAGTGTAGGCGAGCGACGCAAAGCCATGAGGAAGTCCTCCTTAGTCTCTGCAAAATGTATGCGGCCAAGTACATCTAGTGGGAGCTCAGCTCGTATCCCAGGTGGCTTTGGGACCCTGTGAATCCTGTCAATTATCAAATCCCTCGGGGTTAGATCAGGAAGCATCCTCTGCATAAAGTCTCGCAGCAGAGCCCTGAGATCTGATTGGGCCACCGACTCCGGGATCCCCCGCAGGCGTACATTATTGCGTTCTGCTACGATCCTCCAAATCCAGCTGTTTCGCCCCGACGGCATCCATTTTACGATGGAGCTGCTCATTCTCATCCAGAAACGCATTATGTGAGGCCACTAGCTCTGCCATCTTTCTCTCGAGGTGGTCCATGCGCCCTCCCAGCTCAGCCACTTCCCCCTTCAATTCAGCTACCACTGACCTGATGTCATCTTGTAGCGAAGCCCGAAGGTCCGCGAAAAGCCCCTTCATCTGGGCATGGGTCACCGGGTCGTCCGCTTGTGGAGTATTTGAAGAGTTGTCACGAGCAGCTATCTCCCTGCGGGAAGCGCGGGCTGCACGAGGTGAGGGAGGCGCCATTTCTGTGAGCTGCTCCTGGGTCTTGCGGCCTGGGGGAAAGTAGTCCGAGACTCTCTTCAGTAAGAGGGCCTGGGCCGATTTTGTTTTGCCCATTCCGTGCAGGGCTAGTTTAGCTTACAGTCTATGCAAATTCGCCGGTTAACAATGCTAGGAAGCAGCTTAAAATCCCCGGGAACCGAGAGCTCCTGATTCACGCGGCTGGCTTCATGCACGTCCAAGCCACGCCCCCTCCAGGGCGTATCTTCACAGATCAAGGATCAGCCTTCAAAGCGGAGATCTACCAAGAGTTTTGCAAGATGTATGGGTGCAAAAAGATCAGAACAACCCCATATCAAGCTCAAACTAACGGACTGTGTGAGAAAATGAATCACATCATCATTGACATGTTAAAGATCCTACCGTTAGAAGAGAGAAACCAATGGCCGGAAAAACTACCTGACTTGGTTGACATGTATAATCACATTCCAGTAAGTTCTACCAACTGTACACCAGCATACCTGATGACAGCCCGTACAGGAAAGTTACCCGTAGACTTGGAACTCGGAGTAGTAGATCCTGAAGCAGATCATGCCATTGCAAATTGGAAAATCCATCGCCAAGAACAGTACAAAAAGGTTAAGAAACTGTCGAAAATAACCTGGAGAAATCCTGTGAGAAGCAAGAAAGGACTACAACAAACATGCTCCAGCAGAACCAATACCACCTGGTAGTATGGTCTTAAAAAGAAGAACTCGTCATAAGTTAGATGATCGATGGGAACGTGAACCCTATGTCCTACTAGACTCTGGAAATGATATTGATAAAGTCTGCGTCATCAGCAAAGACGGTGGAAGAAACAGACAGACTGTATCCAAAGATCTTATAAAAAGTATCCTGTAGATTGGGAAAGTCAAGAACCTTCCAATCAGCCCATTCAAGAGTCTGAACCCAGCCCAGAACTAAGTCCATATCCAGAACAAAAGAAGAAAGTCATCCCTACCATATTAGGAGAATTTCCAGAAGATTGGCATCAACAAGACGGAGCTATCATTGTGCCAATGCTAAACTTCAATCAGCCTACTGAAGAGGTACCCAGGAATAAGGAAGAACTACCCGTTGCTAGAGAATCTGAGGATGCTGAAATCGGTACACCTGCTAGCCCAGTAGTGAGACTATGGCAACGCAGAAGCTTACCTGAAACACCTACACCAAGTTCAACACTAGACACCTCACCTGAGACAGTGACACCTGTAGTGTGGAAATCACATAGAAGTACATGAGGTCAAACCCCGTCTAGGCTTGGAGAGTGGGTATAAGATAAGGTAGAGCACACTAAGGGCCGCGTCACACACACAGATATCTGTGCAGTTTTTTTCATTTTTTCTTCTTGTGTTAACAAGGTTGAGAGTGCCCCACCCCTCTCTCTTCTGAGTCAGGCTCATAAGCCTTTTGCTCACAATGTGTCCATGTCAGACCTGGGCCTGTCTTCACCCTGCATCTAGAGGTATACTTTTGCATAGATCAGGTTTTAAATTATTTAGATAGGACCGTTCTGTACAGGGGCGCCTTGTAAGTGGCGAACGGCTTACGTACGTTTTTTATAAAAACGTATAACTAAGTACCCTGTTTTTAGTATTTTTCTCACTTGCACTTGCTTATTATTATTATTTTTCTTACAGCAGTGTACAACCATGCGTTTGTTTTACAGTTCTCTGTGGCAAAACACAGATATCTGTGCAGATATTGTTTGCAGATCTCTTGTTGCAGTGAAATCATGGACATATTGTTCATTTGTATACGGCCACAAAATGGAACAATGTGTCCATGATTTCACTTCAACCAGAGATCTGTGAACAATATCTGCACAGATATCTGTGTGTGTGACGTGGCCCTAAGGAAAATATGTAAGTAAACTGTAAAATAGAGTGTAAATAGTAGTGTATAGAAGGGTGGAGGAACTGGGCCCAGTCCCAAGCACATTAAGTTAGGAACAGAAAGTGCCTGGGGCAGGGAGGTACCAGGTCTCCTAAGCCGAGACACCCATAGGGACAATTTGTGTGTTTGTTAAAATGTGAACTTTGAAAGACTTTTCCCTGTTTATTTTCTGGAATGTACAGAAATGGACTGTAAAAGACTCTTTGAACTATTTCCCCTTTTGAACTTTGAACTTTTCCTCTTTTGAACTTTTACCATTAAAAAGGACTACAGTAGAGATGAGCGGTGTTCAATTCGATATGTTCGCCAATCTCAAATTCGAGCTGTTTTGGGCGGTGTTTGAGGCATTCGTCGAATTAGAACAATTAACTTGAAATTCGGCAGTTTGCGGTTATGTTCGATAACGCTTCAATCACCAAAAGCTTAACCCTAACCCTAACCATGTTAATGACTGTGAATATCCAGTTTATGGGTATAGCGTGCAAAGGTGGGAAGGTGGGGGGGTTGTACCAGTGCTGCAGAAATGATAGCGATCTCCATTTTTTTTCTCCAAACTCCAGATATAGTGGGGCGGTGCAGGCTCTCATCCAATCACACATGCACACAGCAAAGTGCATTTTTTGCACACAAGCAAGGTTAGGCATCATTGGCTGTGTAAGTCACATGTCCTGGCACTATAAGTCCCAGCCATTTTCTCCATCGCCACCATTTGCTCATTGGTGTAGCTCTGTGTCAGACGGCACTGCTGCTGCTGTGGGCGATATAGAGCGAAATCAAGCAATTGTGTTCTGATTCAGCTAGTGAGTTAGATAGGTTTAGGGAGTAGGGACTGGAGGTAGTGTGTGAATTTTAGGAGTATCAGCCCTTTTGAGGGCTGCTTCATAGGAGTAGAGATTAGGGACTAAGGACTAGTAGTCTAGCAGCCCTTTTTCAGGTTTTCAGGTGTACTTCATAGAAGCAGGGACTAGTTTTAATTTCAGCACTTGTTAGGTCTAGGTTAGAGCAGTCCCTATTAGTTTTTGCCAGGCAGAAGTGTGCCAGTGCTGTGCAAGCGTTTTTCACAGCATCTGGCCACATCTAGCTCTGGGAGTCCTTTAGGGCAGGTAGTGTAGCACTGCTGTGAAGAAAGCTACACCACCTGCCTTAGTAGGAATTTTTTGGCTGAAGCTAGTCCAGGCAATTTGTTTGGGCTAGTACTGTAGCAGTGCCACTAAAAAAGAAGCCAGTGTAGGCCACTTCTAAGGCTGGGGTCACACATAAGCCCTTGGTCTGTTTTTGGCTTCATTTTTGTCATTTTTTTTTTCTAAGTCCAAAAACTGACAGAAAAACGGATTGGATGTAATAAACACCCTGTCTGTTTTTTTCTGGACCTCAAAACATCTGTTGCTAGCAACGTTTTTGGCATCAGTTAAAAAACGCATGTGTTTTTTTAACATGGGGCCCTATGGGAAACGCATGCGTTAACGCATGGCACATATAGGCACTTGCGTTAATGCATGCGTTAACGCACATGCGTTTTTAATGAAAAAATGACTAAGTCCAAAAACGTTCAGGGGTGCAGGAGGCTCAAAAAGCACCCTATAAAAAACGGATTGGTGATGAAAATCACTTCCAAAAACGGACTTCTATGTGTGACCCCAGCCTAATACAAACAACTACACCGCCTGTGTAGTCACTTACTTCTAGTTTTTAACTGCACCTTGCCCAGGTCTCACTTTGGGTCAAGTAGCAGTGTCAGTATTCCAGGTTTTCTAGCCTGCCGTTTGACAATATTGCCCTCAGTCAACATGGAGATCATTGTTTTGTTTGCCCTTCTTCCTGTCTCGTTTGCATAAAGACCTGGCTCAGGTGATCATTAATTGCTTGAATATACTGGTTCATGGTCTGCTCCTGCTCCGCTGCTCTCCTTTGTCCAATTACTTCCCTGGAGCTCTGTGAGATCTTATGTCTTCCTAAAGCTTCCTGTAGTGTGCTCCAGGTAGTGCTGCTTCTATCATCAGGCTCGGACGTCTTGAGTGTGTGTAAGCAACTTCCTGGTTATTACTCTATGTACTGTTTGCTCTCTGGAACTGGCGTTTACATTTCCTACTCGGGACTGTGTTTTGAACTTCTCACCCGGTCATCCGGGTGTGGGGACCTTTTGCCACAGACTATATTCATCCAGCCCTTCCGGTACAAGGACTTGTGCTATGGACTACATTCATCTGGATCTACATACTTTGGACTATTTGTTTATCGGACTGTTTTCGTAAGGACTGTGCTTGGCAGTATATATTGGGGGTCGTGTTATTTGGGTGTGCTTATTTGCTGTGTATTAAGTTCACATTGTTTGTTGTGTGTGTATAAATACCTTGCACCCAAGAACCCATCTCTGCTCTTCATTGCCCTTAAGCGATCAGAATCCTCAAACCTATACAATAGTATTACAAGCAGTGCCACTAAAAAAGAAGCCAGTGTAGGCCACTTCTAATACAAACAACTACACCGCCTGTGTAGTCACTTACTTCTAGTTTTTAACTGCACCTTCCCAGGTCTCACTTTGGGTCAAGTAGCAGTGTTGGTTCAGTCAGCTCTGCTTGATTTACATCCAGCTTTTTGTTGTCCAACAACTGTACAGTTGCAAATTTTGTCCCATACAAAATGAGTGGCAAAAGGCCTGCTGCTGGTGGGAATGGGAGTAGGCGTGGTATAAAGGGAAAAAAAATTTGTGTCCGTGGGGTAGATGCTAAATCTACATTAACATCTACGGAAGAAAGGCAATCTTCCAGCCAAAGTAAGATGTCCACTTCTTTCCGAGGAGATTCTGATATGATCCCTTTCGTACGGACACAACTCAGACGACGATCGATACCAATTCTCGATGAGGCACAAAAGGAGCAGGTGCTTGAATGGATAGCAAGCGCTTCAGCAAGTGGGCTCTCCTCCACCTCAACTTCTACATCACAAATACACCAGTCCTCAGAGGTGTCACCCCAATCCCACTTGCTTCCGCACAGCTCCCAAGTCTCCAGCCACCCATCTGAGTATGGGGTAAGACAAATGGTTGAGTATGCATCGCTCTTCTCTCATACTATAGCCTGGGAATCAGAGGTCTGCTCCAAAGCTTTTGTGAGTCAAGACAAGGAAATTATCTGCACTGAAGCCCAGAAGCTTTTGGAGTCGGATCCAGGCCCAGATAAAGAAGGGTCTGAGCAAGCATAATGTAGACCCTCATTCATAAACTGTGAACTGCACCTTGGAGATCTTGTGAGCCCCTCCGCATACGACTCCTCCTGTACTTCTTCCCCCTCCTCTAGTGCCACCACCTGACTCTGAATACTGTTTAAAGTGTGCTCCAGTATGGAAATGACGGGAATAGTCATGCTGATAATGGCATCATCATCACTAAACATTTTCGTCGACATTTCAATACTGTACAGAATGGTGCATAGGTCATTCATTTCAGACCACTCCAACTGTGTGATTTGCCCCACCTCTGGATCTCGTAGGCCCAGGTTATACGTCATGACTTATTACACCAGGGCTCGTCGGTGCTGCCACAGTTGCTGCAATATGTGTTGAGTTGAATTCCATCGTGTCGGCACATCGCATTTCAGCCAGTGAACTGGCAGGCCGAAGTACTTCTGTAGAGATGCAAGGCGTTGATCTGCGGGATGCGAACAGCGGAAGTGAGCACACAGTGACCGTGTCCTCTGCTTAACACCATCTAGACCCGGATAGCGTGCAAAAATTGGCTGGACAACCAGGTTTGAGATGTGAGCTATGCAAGGCACGTGTGTCACACTTTCCCGGCGGAGGGCTGCACCCAGCATTGCAGCATTGTCGCACACGGCCTTCCCTGGCTGCTGGTTCAGGGGAAACAAGCATTGATGAAACTCGGTCTCTACAGCTGACCACAAATCCTCAGCTGTGTGACTCATATTTCCCAGACATTTCAAGGTAAAGACCACCTGATGGCCTGCTGCCATCATAGTAAGGAGGTGTGCAGGATTCCTTGTGCGCAGTTAGAACGCGGGTGGCATTACCAGACAAGCTTTGGGTGCAGGTGGAGGACCGAGACGAGGTTGAGGAGGCAGCAGGAGTGAAGGAACTTATACATACAGAGGATTGACGCCCAACTCGTGGGGATGGCAAGACTTGGGCAGCAGCCCCTTCTCCTGCTGTCTTCATAGTTACCCAGTGCACAGTCACCGCCATGTAACGCCCCTGTCCATGCTTACTGGTCCAAGTGTCTGTGGTGAAAAGCACCCTGTCACACACAGAGTTTCTTAAGAAAGCGGTGATTTTGTGTGTGACATGCCGGTATAGCGCAGGCACAGCTTTCTTGAGAAGTAGTGGCGACTGTGCATCTGGTACTGGGGCACTGCGACGGACACATGGTCTCAAAAATCCTCTGTGTACAACAGGCGAAAATGAAGCATTTCTGTAACCAACAGCTGGCAGATGTGGAAATTCAACCTCTTAGCTTTGTCATGGCCAGGAGGAAATGGTCTATTACTTGTCCACATCTGAGGGACGAGGACTGGTTGCTGTGCTGAGACAGGGTTGAGTAGGGTGTCCCCGGCAAACTGTTGGTCTGTGAGGAAGGTGCAGGCGGACATATTATGTTGCCTTCATCCAAAGGTGGTGCTCTTGATGTCTGACAGCGCTCAACACCAGCAGGTGTTTTCACTTCCAAAAGAACTGAGGACCTTCTAATCACACTGGCTGTTGCAGGTAAAGGTGGAAGGTCTGCGTTAGTGATGGGCGAGTCCTAAATTACTCGGAATCGCTTGACTCTAGCGAGTCCGAGCCCGGGACTCGGTACTCGTTCCGAGTCTAGCGAGTCCAATGTTAATGAATGGGGAAGCGAGTAATAGCGAGTAGTGTGCGATTTACAAATCGCAGATGTGTCTCGGAAGCTACAGCCTGAAGCAATCCTAGTTTTGTCAGAGACTCTGACAAAACTAGGATTGGCATTGACTTGCATTGGACTCGTTTACTGTGCAAGTAATCCCTGGGAAACTCGCATAGTAAGGAGTCAGGCTGTCTGCTCTGTACTGGCTGCTGCAGCTCCAGGGTCCTAGAGCCTGCCTGCTCTTCCTGTGTGTAGCAGAGCTGAGATTGTTCTCAGTCTGCTCATCCCTGTGCATAGACATCTATATCTATGCACAGGGATGTAGCAGAGAGGACATCGCGTTTTGGACTACGTCGGACGGAAGAGGATTTTTTTAATTAAAGATGGAGTCCCTAATGGCTTTTTTTTTATTTCTAATAAAAAAATTTCTCTGTGTTGTGTTTTTTTTAAAACAATTTAATAGAAATTCATGGCGGTCATGTCTAATATTGGCGTGACCGCCATAAATTTTGGGCTTAGGGCCAGCTGATAATACAAAGCTGGCCCTAACCTCTTTATTACCCAGCGTGCCACCGCCACCAGGGCCGCTGGAAGAGCGGGGTTCAGCGCCAGAGGATGGCGCTTCAATGATCGCACCATCTTCTGGGGCGGCTGCGGGTTGCAATTTGCAGCGGGGTTGCCCAGAAAGCTTGGGCCTCCCTGCGCTGCGGATTCCAGCCCCAAGCTGCTTAGCTGTACCTGGCTAGACATAGAAATTGCGCGGAGCCCCACGCATTTTTTTTTTATTATTTCATGAAATTCATGAAATAATAAAAAAAAGGGCTCCCCTATATTCTTGTGTCCGGCCAGGTACAAATAGGCACCTGGGGCTTGGGGGCAGCCCGTCGCTGCCTGCTGGATCCGGCTGGTTCCAGAAATACGGCGAAGCTTTCTGGGCACCCCCCACTGCAAATTGCAGCCCGCCCCAGAAGATGGCGCGTTCATTGAAGCGCCATCCTCTGGCGCTGAACCCCGCTCTTCCAGCGGCCCTGGTGGCGGTGGCACGCTGGGTAATAAAGGGGTTAATACCAGCTTTGTTATACAAGCTGGTATTAAGCCCGAGATTCTTAATGTCAGGCCACGTTTGACCCGGCCACTAACAATCTCCAATAAAGGGTTAAAAAAACACAACACAGAGAAAATTTTTTTATTAGAAATAAAAAAAAAGCCATTAGGGACTCCATCTTTAATTAAAAAAATCCTCTTCCGTCCGACGTAGTCCAAAACACGATGTCCTCTCTGCTACATCCCTGTGCATAGATAGACATCTATGCACAGGGAATGAGCAGACTGAGAACAATCTCAGCTCTGCTACATCATCTCTGTGAGCAGGCGGGCTCTAGGACCCTGGAGCTGCGGCAGCCTGCACAGAGCAGACAGCCGGACTCGGCTAGCAAAGTAACAGCAGTTACTATGCGAGTTTCCCTGCGATTACTTACACAGTAATCAGACCAATGCAAGTCAATGGCAATCCTAGATTTGTCAGAGTCTCTGACAAAACTAGGATTACCATTGATTTGCATTGGACTCGTTTACTGTGCGAGTAATCGCTGGGAAACTCGCAGAGTACTGAGTTCTGTGAGTCCCTTACTACTCGCCGAGTAAGGAGTCCTAGCGAGTAGACTCGCCCATCCCTAGTCTGCGTTCAAAAGCATGTGTGACTGCTGTCCACACAGTCACAGAGGATGAAGAGGCAGCGGATGCACTTGATGGGCCAGTCGGTGGTTGGCCCGGCCTGCTAGGCTGCATTGTAGCACAGTGAGCTTCCCACTGCGGCTTTTGCTTGATATCCATGTGACGGTTCATGCATGAACTACTCAAAGTATAGATTTTTTTGGCCTCTACTTAGATTTTGGTTACAAATCTTACAGATCTTATGGTACCTTTTACACGCGGCTACATTTCTAGGGTGGCTACAGGTAACTTACTGGTTGCAGTGAAATCATGGAGAGATTATTCCATTTGTACACAGCAACAAGATAGAACCATGTCTCCATGATTTCACTGCAACCAGTAAGTTACCTGTAGCCACCCTAGAAATGTAGCCGCGTGTAAAGGTACCATTACAGATAACATGGGGAGACTAAAGGCTTGTAGATTTTGGAATGTGCTGCATGAAAGTCACCTCACCAACCATTTTAAGCTTGCAGCTGTGGGGCAATTGATACCACTGAAGTGGTGTCTGTGCCCAAATTTTTTGACAAAATGGAGACTCTTCTTGTAGTCCCCTAAATGTGACACAATACTCATAGTCTGCATGAGGCCTTACATATAGTGAGGAAAAACATCACCAAATACTCCCCGTCTGAACGTGGCCTTACAGATACTGAAGTAAAACTCACCAATTTCTCCTTGTCTGAATGTAGCCTTACAGATAGTGAAGTAAAACTCACCAAGTACTCCTCATCTGAACGTAGCCTTACAGATAGTGAAGTAAAACTCACCAAGTACTCCTCGTCTGAACGTGGCCTTACATATAGTGAGGAAAAACATCACCAAATACTCCTTGTCTGAACATAGCCTTACAGATAGAGAAGTAAAACTCACCAAGTTCTCCTCGTCTGAACGTGGCCTTACAGATACTGAAGTAAAACTCACCAAGTACTCCTCGTCTGAATGTGACCTTACTAAAACTGAAGTAAAACTCTCCAAATACTCTTCGTCTGCATGATGCCTTACAAATACTGAAGTAAAATTCACCAAGTACTCCTCGTTTGAACGTGGCCTTACAGATACTGAAGTAAAACTCACTAATTTCTCCTCGTCTGAACGTAGCCTTACAGATACTGAAGTAAAACTCTCCAAATACTCTTCGTCTGCATGATGCCTTACAAATACTGAAGTAAAACTCACCAAGTTCTCCTCGTTTGAACGTGGCCTTACAGATACTGAAGTAAAACTCACCAAGTTCTCCTCGTCTGAATGTGGCCTTACTAAACCTGAAGTAAAACTCTCCAAATACTCTTCGTCTGCATGATGCCTTACAAATACTGAAGTAAAATTCACCAAGTACTCCTCGTTTGAACGTGGCCTTACAGATACTGAAGTAAAACTCACTAATTTCTCCTCGTCTGAACGTAGCCTTACAGATACTGAAGTAAAACTCTCCAAATACTCTTCGTCTGCATGATGCCTTACAAATACTGAAGTAAAACTCACCAAGTTCTCCTCGTTTGAACGTGGCCTTACAGATACTGAAGTAAAACTCACCAAGTTCTCCTCGTCTGAATGTGGCCTTACTAAACCTGAAGTAAAACTCTCCAAATACTCTTCGTCTGCATGATGCCTTACAAATACTGGAGTAAAAACGTATTTTAGAGGGGCATGACATGCCTATATCTTTTTCTCCTCCTTTTACTCGTTAATCTCTTTTCTTTTCGCATTTTTATATGCACTTGTCACTTTTCTATGTGTTTGTTGTGTGTTTTTGAGTAGTTTGCCACCTTTTGGACACCTTAGAAGGTGTTATCTATGTGTTTGTATGTGTTTGTGTTTGCCTGCCATTGTTTTCAATGGGGTTCGACTTTGTTCGACGAACACACATCAAATTCGACGAATCGAATTCGAACATCAGGGTGGTGGCTCATCTCTAGACTACAGTTATTGGACTAATGTAGCCACAAACTCTTAAAAGCCTGCAGTGGATGGACTAGCACCATACGGACTTACCTGTTTTTCTATTTTTCAAATAATTTTTCAGTGTCTTTATGTACATTTTTATATTTTCAGACTTTGTAAATATGTTACCGTTTCACTGTTATTATTGTTATTCTATTGTTGAAACAAAAATGCTCAGTCCAGGAGTACTGATGTTACCTAGGGGGGGTATGAGGCGCCCTGCTCACGCAGGTAACCACAGATCTCCCTAATGCACAGCTGGGTTTCCACAGCAGGTACCTACTACATACAACACCTTCCACCCTGGCACAATAGGGGGAGCCCAACTTGCTGCCCTTAGGCAAGATCCCCTATAAATACTGCTGCTGGGGGAGTAGTTAGTCAGAGTGTGCAGACGCTAGGAGAGCTGCAAGGACGTCCTGGTGGTCTGTGCTGCGATTAGGCCAGAACCAGTGGCCCAGAGTGGCCCCTCTGTGTCTGGCCAGCCTAAGTGGAACTGAAGGCGAGGAGCAGTGAGCCCAGAGGAAGCAAGGAAGTTGAGGGAGTTCTTCCCAGGAGAAATACCGGATATTGGGGATCCACACCTGTGGGACACTATAGGACCACAGAAAACCCCTTCGCACCGTGGAGGCCTCGGCTACCTGATATCCTCTGTGGGTCATTAGAGGGAATCAGACACAGCATGGCAATGCCGCAGTGGTCAGGAGAAGGTATCCCGGAGACTGCACAGGAGGAGAGGAGGACATTACAGTCTGGAAGAGAGAGGAGGCAAGTCAAGCTGCAAGCAGGCTGTGCTTCAGACGAACACTACAGAGCAAAGGAGGCCCTATACCCACTTGCTGTGGGGACCCACTGTGCAACCTGTCCACCCGTCAGTGCCCTGGATCGTTTTACCTGCTTAACAACAGTAATGGTACATTTACACGCGGCAACATTTCTAGGTTTTCCACAGGTAACTTACTGGCTGCAATGAAATCATGGAGACATTGTTCTATCTTGTTGCTGTGTACAAATGGAACAATGTCTCCATGATTTCACTGCAGCCAGTAAGTTACCTGTGGAAAACCTAGAATTGTTGCCGCGTGTAAATGTACCATAAAAGGTAAAAGAGACTTTCCTGCGTGTGTGTATTCTTCCTCTCCACTCCCAGTATCCTCCATAGACTGTTCCAACTCACCCTATACAAACCCAGCTCCACTCCAACCTGTCCCTCCTCACTATGCTTCCCCAGAGGTACAGTCCTACCTGCGGAGGACTACACCATCTCAGCCGCAATATCACCGACCTCCGGCGGACTGTGGCGGCGCTGGTGCTACTTCACCAGAAACTGCAGGTTGCGTCACGATAACTAACTTTGTAAATAATCCCTTGTACATAATCTCCTTTTCAAAAGAACTGTCCCCCGGGACACGGGATCAGGCGCGGCTGCCATTCCCCATGACAGCAGTTAACCCTTTGCCGCCTGATAACCGAGTACCCCACACCCTGGGGCGACACACATGTACTACATTATCTGTACTCAGCGATGATCACTGAGCTATCTGTAGTGTTACATAGGGCTGCAGGTGACATACTACATTATTTGTACTCAGAGAGTTATCACAGTTATCTGTAGTGTTACATAGGACTGCAGGTGACATCTGCTATGGTATCTGTATTCAGAGAGATATCACTGTTATCTGTGGTGTTTACATGGGATTGCAGGTGATATCTACTACATTATCTGTCCTCAGAGAGTTAGAGTGCCGTTACACACAGCGATGTTCCAGCGATCCCGACAACGACCAGGATCGCTGGAACATCGCTGTGTGGTCACTGGGGAGCTGTCAAACAGGCAGATCTCCTCAGTGACCAGGGACCAGGGAGCCGACCTCCACAAGTCTGGATAAGAGGGAGGACGCTGGTGACCATGGTTACCAGCGTCCTCCCGCTTAGCGCAGCCTGTAACCATGATAAACAGCGGGTATCTAGGCAGCGCGCACTGCTTAGTTACCCGGTGTTTATCATGGTTACCAGCGCTAAGCGGTAGGACGCTGGTAACCATGATAAACACCGGGTATCTAGGCAGCGCATGCTGCTTAGTTACCCTGTGTTTATCATGGTTACCAGCGTGTGAGATAGCTGATCGTTGGTCTCTCGCTGTCACACGCAGTGATGCGTGCTGACCAGTGGGAGATCAAGGACCAAAAAATGGTCCTGAAGGATGTGCAGCGATCAGCGACCTCACAGCAGAAGCCTGATCGCTGCTACATGTCACACACAGAGATATCACTGGCGAGGTCGCTGATTTCAGCGATATCACTGTGTGTGATGTACCCCTTATGTTGGGATGTTACATTATTTATTTGGTGGGGGTGGTTGGCTGCAAAACATATGCCTTGGGGCATGGGCTCTGGATCTTTTCTGACCCTAACAATGTCCCTGCATATTACATATTTTTGCACACTATATTTATTTTTATGCAGGATGCAGCCAAGCCCATCAATGTTGTATGCTAGGGTGCCTTCCCAGGTGGGGTGAATTAATATTGTGCTTTGTAACCCACCTAATCTGATAGTATGTCATCAATAATAGGCTATAGTTCCTTTTCTTTGTTTTTGCTTTTAATTATAAATGATGGTAATCAACAGTTTAATAACACAATGCACTGAAGCCTTTTTATTGTTTTTAATTAATGGTTCAATAATTATTCTTTTTTATATCAAGCAGACCATTCTATAGCTGACTGTAAGTCAAGGACAATGACTGAACTTTCCTGCCAGGTTCCTATCAGTGGAGGTCTCATGTCTAGTCCTGCTGTCCAGGACAAACCTAGGTGGACTATGCATTATAAGTGATGAACACAGGGAGAATAAACAGTACAGAGCTTGTTTTTATGAACTTTTTACACTTAGGTCTAGAATGTATACAGATAGTATAAGCCTCCACATAACCCCGTATAAATAATATGGACACTACATAGCCCTTTTATATAAATTGTCAGCCCCCACATAGCCTCTCTTTATACAATGCAAGCCTTGTCCTAGCCAATCCTTTTACTATAACTATAAACAAATGTTGGAAATGTGTATCGGGTGATCAGCAGGATTTTATATTTCTATCTGTTGTCTCTTTCTATGTGTTGTTATGAATGTGATCTTTTAATAAATGATCTACATGCCTAACGATGCTATTGCTAGACGTATTCACCAGTTTCCATTCTATATAAGGTATTATTCCCGCATAGCCACCTAACAGTGGTGGATTGTAATGAGAACAATCGGGCGGACACCCGAGCCTAGACTCTGGGGGGCCCAGCTGCCCAGGGTAAATTGCCCCCATTATAATCATGCAAATAGAGTCTGTGGAGCCTCGGTTAGGAGTCTCAAACACAGGACTAGCCAGATATCCTTCCAGGGAAGGACCCAGCCAAGGGGTGGCTCCTTGCGGAGAACACCATAACCACCATGTTAAGTGTCCCCTTTAGTCAATATCCAGCTCTTTTACAAGCTGGATAATCAGACACTGCTCGCAGGTGCCGGTGATGCTAAATTTGCTGTGAAACTCACCGAAGTTTTGACACTTTTTTCTACCCCTTGCATCTAGCAAGGAGGCGTCATCAATAGGCTGCTCAGACACTGTGTATCACCTGGATGTGAGTGGCAGAGGCCTAATGGTGTCCATGTGTCTGTGTTCACCTCCTTGTTAACATGGCTGGTCGCCTGGTTGCCACAAACCGCCCCATGTTATAGGTTGCAGGGGACTGTGCACCGGTGTTTGGACGCATGTGTTACCTCCTGGGGGAATCTGCAGCTACCTGCGAGATGCAAGGGGTAGAAAAAAGTGTCAAAACTTCGGTGAGTTTTTCTATATATTATTAAAGGGGTTGTCCGGGCTCGTCACATAATCTTAGTGCATGTCTAGGCTGCCTAATGCTGACAATGTGTAATGTACTATGTGTCAGCTTTCTGCAGGGTTTCCTAGATAACACTTGTTTTGTGTCTGAACAGAACGACCAGGGGGGGTGTTCTGGCATGATAATGAACACTGGTCGTTTCCACCTCCTCTACCCCAACCCCTCCCCCATAGCAACATCCCGCCCTCCCCATCTACATGACTCAGCCTCTCCACAGGAAGAAATCCTCCTCTAGCAGCCATTGCTGTGAGCAGAGCTGCCCGGATTAGCTGCTCCTCCCCCGGCCAGACACAGTGATGTCTGGAAAGTCTGCAGAGAGAAGGGACAATGTGCTGTGTTCAGGGGGGCCGCTCCGTGAGTACAGTGAATAGCTCCCTGTTATCAGTGATTCTTCCCTCACTGTCCCGGGCTGTGATCAGGAGCAGTGAAGGAGAATGTACTGTGTGAGCCCAGTGATGGGGGGCTGCAGCTTCTGTGACACACTGTAACAAAACCTCTGCTGTGTGAATGACATCTCTGTGTCACTGATGTCTTCACACAGCAGGAGATCTGGTGCAATGTATCAGTGTGAAGGATGGTCAGCACTGTGTCTCTAATGACACAAATACTGATTGAAGCAGCCTGTCCACTCAGTAACTGCAGCAGTGTGAAGTGTTGAGGGGTGTATGTATGGAGATATAAATGATACTAAGGATTTTGATATTGTTGAGGAGTCCTTCCTTCCGTCGCCCCATCAGTCCGCCCGTCCTTCCTTCTTTCCTTCCATCCATCCTTCCTTCCGTTCATCCTTCCGTCCTTCTTTCAGTCCGTCTTTCGTCCTTTCTTTCCGTCCATCTGACCGTCCTTCCTTCTTTCCATCCGTCCTTCCCTCCTTCCTTTTTTCCGTCCGTCCTTCTTTCTGTCCTTCCTTCTTTCTACCTTCCATCTGTCCTTCTTTCCGTCGTCCTTTCTTTCCATCGTCCTTCCTTCTTTCTGTCCATCTATCCGTCGTCCTTTCCGTCCCTCCTTCTTTCCGTCCTTCCTTCTTTCCATCCGTCCTTCCTTCCGTCCTTCCGTCCATCTATCCGTCCTTCTTTCTGTCCCTCCTTCTTTCCGTCCATCCGTCCCTCCCTCGTTCCTACTTTCTGTCCTTCCTTCTTTTGTCCGTCCTCCCGTCCTTTCTTCTTTCTGTCCGTCTGTCCTTCTCTTCTTCTCCGTGTTCCTTCTTTCCATCCGTCCGTCCTTCCTTCTTCCCGTCCGTCCTTCCTTCTTTCCGTCCATCTATCCGTCCGTCCTTCTTTCCGTCCCTCCTTCTTTCCGTCCATCCGTCCTTCCTTCTTTCCGTCCTTCCTTCCATCCGTCCGTCGCCCATCATCCGTCTGTCCTTCCTTCCATCCTTCTTTCCATCCTTCCTTCTGTCCATCCATCCATCCCTCCTTCTTCCGTTGGTTCTTGCGTCCTTCTTTCTGTCCATCCTTCCTTCTTTCCATCCTTCCTTATTTCCGACCGTCCTCCTTCTTTCCGACCGTCCAGCCGTTCTTCCTTCTTCTGTCCTCCTTCTTTCCGTCTGTCCATCATCTTCCTACTTTCTGTCCTTCCTTCTTTTTGTCCGTCCTTCCGTCCTTTCTTCTTTCTGTACTTTCTTCTTTCCGTCTTCCTTCTTTCCGTCCGTCCCGTCCGTCCTTCTTTCCGTCCGTCCGTCCTTCTTTCCGTCCGTCCCTTCTTTCCGTCCTTCTTCCCGTCCGTCCGTCCTTCTTTCCGTCCGTCCTTCCTTCTTTCCGTCCGTCCTTCCTTCTTTCCGTCCGTCCTTCTTCTTTCCTCGCCCCCGTCCTTCTTTCCGTCCGTCCGTCCTTCTTTCCGTCCGTCCGTCCTTCTTTTCCGTCCGTCCTTCCTTCTTTCCGTCCGTCCTTCCTTCTTTCCGATCTGTCCTTCCTTCTTTCCGTCTGTCCTTCCTTCTTTCCGTCTGTCCTTCCTTCTTTCCGTCTGTCCTTCCTTCTTTCCGTCTGTCCTTCCTTCTTTCCCGTCTGTCCTTCCTTCTTTCCGTCTGTCCTTCCTTTTTTCCGTCTGTCCTTCCTTCTTTCCGTGTGTCCTTCCTTCTTTCCGTCCGTCCTTCCTTCTTTCCGTCCGTCCTTCCTTCTTTCCGTCCGTCCTTCCTTCTTCCCGTCCGTCCTTCTGTCCTCCGTCCTTTATCTTCCATCCGTCCGTCCTTTATTCTTTCCGTCCGTCCGTCCTTTATTCTTTCCGTCCGTCCTTCATTCTTTCCGTCCATCCATCCGTCCTTCCTTCTTTGCGTCCATCCTTCAGTCTTTCCATCTGTCCATCCGTTCTTCCCCTCAAGCCTGTATTTTCCCTTCACCCCTGGGTGATTTCCTGTTTTCCTTCCTCTTCTTCCATAACTTTTCTATTTTTCCGTCAATACAGACATATGAAGCTTCTTGTTGTTTTTTGCAGGACGAGTTGAACTTTTGAATGACGACATTTATTTAAAAATTGCAAAAAAAACAGTGCAATTACACATTTGTTTTTTGGGTTTTTATTTACCATGTTCACTATATGGTGACACTGAGGTGTTGGTATGATGTCTCAAGTCATAACTATATGGTAACACTGTTGTGTCGGTATGATGTCTTGGGTCAGTACTATATGGTAACACTGACGTGTCGGTACAATATCTGGGGTCAGTACTATATGGTAACACTGAGGTGTCAGTATGATGTCTGGAGTCAGTACTATATGGTAACACTGAGTGTCGTATGATGTCTCAAGTCAGTGCTATATGGTAACACTGACGTGTCGGTATGATGTCTGGGGTCAGAACTATATGGTAACACTGACGTGTCGGTATGATGTCTTGGGTCAGTACTATATGGTACACTGACGTGTCGGTACGATACTGGGGTCAGTACTATATGGTAACACTGAGGTGTCGGTATATGTCTGGAGTCAGTACATATGGTAACACTGACGTGTCGGTATGATGTCTCAGGTCAGTACTATATGGTAACACTGAGTGTCGGTATGATGTCTCAGGTCAGTACTATATGGTTACACTGACATGTCGGTATGATGTCTCGAGTCAGTACTATATGGTAACACTGACGTGTCGGTACGATGTCTGGGGTCAGTACTATATGGTAACACTGAGGTGTTGGTATGATGTCTGGGGTAAGTACTATATGGTAACACTGAGGTGTCGTATGAAGCCTCGGTCAGTACTATATGGTAACACTGAGTGTCGGTATGATGTCTGGGTCAGTACTATATGGTAACACTGAGTGTCGGTATGATGTCTGGGGTCAGTACTATATGGTAACACTGAGGTGTCGGTATGATGTCTGGGGTCAGTACTACTCTATGGTATCAATGACGTGTTGGTATGAATAATTGAAGAATTAAAGAAACAAAAAAAGAAGAATTGCGCTCTTGCCCAATTTTCCACGATCCGCAGTTACAGTCAAACATTTATTCTGACAATCAAAATCTATATCCATTTTTATTTTAAAGAGAACCGTCACCCCATTTTTGTGTATTAAAATAAAAGCTCCCTTTTTTATCAGGGACTATCCTGCATTCTAAGGGTGGGTTCACTTTAGCGTTCCCCTCCGCAGCGTTCTGCGAGGGGATCCGCAATGTGTCCGCAGCGGCCGCCAGCTCCTATCTTTATAATGGGAGCGCACGGTGCTGCGCTTAACAGCGCATGACCGTGTGCACCCATTCACTCCCATATGTGATCTGTGCGCAGGCGGACGCCTGCGTACAAATCACACAGTCTCTTCCGCACCAGAGACGCGACATGTTGCATTCCTGGTGCGGACGAGACTGTGTGATTTGTACGCAGGCGTCCGCCTGCGCACAGATCACATATGGGAGTGAATGGGTGCACACGGTCATGCGCTGTTAAGCGCAGCACCGTGCGCTCCCATTATAAAGATAGGAGCTCGCGGCCGCTGCGGACACATTGCGGATCCCCTCCGCAGAACGCTGCGGAGGGGAACGCTAAAGTGAACCCACCCTTAGAATGCAGGATAGTCCCTGATAAAAAAGGGAGCTTTTATTTTAATACACAAAAATGGGGTGACTGTTCTCTTTAAAATAAAAATGGATATAGATTTTGATTGTCAGAATAAATGTTTGACTGTAACTGCGGATCGTGGAAAATTGGGCAAGAGCGCAATTCTTCTTATTTTGTTTCTTTAATTCTTCAATTATTCATACCAACACGTCATTGATACCATAGAGTACTGACCCCAGACATCATACCGACACCTCAGTGTTACCATATAGTACTGACCCCAGACATCGTACCGACACGTCAGTGTTACCATATAGTACTGACCCGAGGCTTCATACCGACACCTCAGTGTTACCATATAGTACTTACCCCAGACATCATACCGACACCTCAGTGTTACCATATAGTACTGACCCCAGACATCGTACCGACACGTCAGTGTTACCATATAGTACTGACCCCAGACATCGTACCGACACGTCAGTGTTACCATATAGTACTGACCCCAGTCATCATACCGACACGTCAGTGTTACCATATAGTACTGACCCCAGACATCATACCGACACGTCGGTGTTACCATATAGTACTGACCCCAGACATCATACCGACACGTCAGTGTTACCATATAGTACTGACCCCAGACATCATACCGACACGTCAGTGTTACCATATAGTACTGACCCCAGACATCATACCGACACGTCAGTGTTACCATATAGTACTGACTTGAGACATCATACCGACACGTCAGTGTTACCATATAGTACTGACTCCAGACATCATACCGACACCTCAGTGTTACCATATAGTACTGACCCCAGATATCGTACCGACACGTCAGTGTTACCATATAGTACTGACCCCAGTCATCGTACCGACACGTCAGTGTTAGCATTAGTACTGACCCCAGACGACATACCGACACGTCAGTGTTACCATATAGTACTGACTTGAGACATCATACCGACACGTCAGTGTTACCATATAGTACTGACTCCAGTCATCATACCGACACCTCAGTGTTACCACATAGTACTGACCCCAGAAATCGTACCGACACGTCAGTGTTACCATATAGTACTGACCCAAGACATCATACCGACACGTCAGTGTTACCATATAGTACTGACCCAAGACATCATACCGACACCTCAGTGTTACCATATAGTAATGACCCCAGATATCGTACCGACACGTCAGTGTTACCATATAGTACTGACCCGAGACATCGTACCGACACGTCAGTGTTACCATATAGTACTGACTTGAGACATCATACCGACACGTCAGTGTTACCATATAGTACTGACTCCAGACATCATACCGACACGTCAGTGTTACCACATAGTACTGACCCCAGAAATCGTGCCGATACTTCAGTGTTACCATATAGTACTGACCCCAGACATCATACTGACACCTCAGTGTTACCATATAGTACTGACTCCAGACATCATACCGACACCTCAGTGTTACCATATAGTACTGACTCCAGACATCATACCGACACCTCAGTGTTACCATATAGTACTGACCCAAGACATCATACCGACACGTCAGTGTTACCATATAGTACTGACCCAAGACATCATACCGACACCTCAGTGTTACCATATAGTAATGACCCCAGATATCGTACCGACACCTCAGTGTTACCATATAGTACTGACCCCAGACATCGTACCGACACGTTAGTGTTACCATATAGTACTGACCCCAGACATCGTACCGAGACTTCAGTGTTACCATATAGTACTGACCCCAGACATCGTACCGACACGTCAGTGTTACCATATAGTACTGACCCCAGACATCATACAGACACGTCAGTGTTACCATATAGTACTGACCCCAGACATCGTACCGACACGTCAGTGTTACCATATAGTACTGACCCCAGACATCATACCGACACGTCAGTGTTACCATATAGTACTGACTTGAGACATCATACCGACACGTCAGTGTTACCATATAGTACTGACTCCAGACATCATACGACACTCAGTGTTACCATATAGTACTGACCCCAGATATCAGTACCGACACGTCAGTGTTACCATATAGTACTGACCCAGACATCACACCGACACTCAGTGTTACCATATAGTACTGACCCCAGACATTATACGACACGTCAGTGTTACCATATAGTACTGACCCCAGAATCATACCGACACACTCAGTGTTACCATATAGTAATGACCCAAGACATCGTACCGACACCTCAGTGTTACCATATAGTACTGACCCCAGACATCGTACCGACACGTAGTGTTACCATATAGTACTGACCCCAGACATCGTACCGACACGTCAGTGTTACCATATAGTACTGACCCAGACATCGTACCGACACGTCAGTGTTACCATATAGTACTGACCCCAGACATCGTACCGACACTCAGTGTTACCATATAGTACTGACCCCAGACATCGTACCGACACGTCAGTGTTACCATATAGTACTGACTTGAGACATTATACCGACACGTCAGTGTTACCATATAGTACTGACTCCAGACATCTACTGACACCTCAGTGTTACCATATAGTACTGACCCCAGATATCGTACCGACACGTCAGTGTTACCATATAGTACTGACCCAAGACCTATCATATACGACACCTACTCAGTGTTACCATATAGTATACCAGCAGCACCCAAGACTAAGTCATACCGACACCTCAGTGTTAACCGATCTATATGTTATTTATGACTTGAGACATCATACCAACACCTCAGTGTCACCATATAGTGAACATGGTAAATAAAAACCAAAAACAAATGTGTAATTGCACTGTTTTTTTTTGCAATTTTTTTAAATAAATGTCGTCATTCAAAAGTTCAACTCGTCCTGCAAAAAACAACAAGAAGCTTCATATGTCTGTATTGACGGAAAAATAGAAAAGTTATGGAAGAAGAGGAAGGAAAACAGGAAATCACCCAGGGGTGAAGGGAAAATACAGGCTTGAGGGGAAGAACGGATGGACGGATGGATGGACGGAAAGAAGGAAGGAGGACGGACGGAAAGAAGGAAGGACGGACGGACGGAAAGAAGGAAGGACGGACGGAAAGAAGGAAGGAAGGAAGGACGGAAAAAAGGGAAAGGACGGACGGATGGAAAGAAGGAAGACGGAAAGAAGAAAGTACGGAAAGAAGAAAGGACAGACGGACAGAAAGAAGAAAGGACGGAAGGACTGACAAAAAGAAGGAAGGACAGAAAGTAGGAACGACTGATGGACAGACGGAAAGAAGGAAGGACAGAAAGAAGGAAGAACAGCATGGACGGTCGGAAAGAAGGAAGGACGGTCGGAAATAAGGAAGGATGGAAAGAAGGAAGGATGGACAGAAAGAAGGACGCAAGAACCAACGGAAGGAAGGAGGGATGGATGGACAGAAGGAAGGATGGAAAGAAGGATGGAAGGAAGGACAGAGGACTGATGGGGCGACGGACGGATGGAAGGAAGGACGGATAGATGGACGGAAGTAAGGAATGACGGACGAAAAGAAGGAAGGACGGACGGGAAGAAGGAAGGACGGACGGATGGAAAGAAGGAAGACGGAAAGAAGAAAGTACGGAAAGAAGAAAGGACAGACGGACAGAAAGAAGGAAGGACGGAAGGACGGACAAAAAGAAGGAAGGACAGAAAGTAGGAACGACTGATGGACAGACGGAAAGAAGGAAGGACAGAAAGAAGGAAGAACGGCACGGACGGTCGGAAAGAAGGAAGGACGGTCGGAAATAAGGAAGGATGGAAAGAAAGAAGGACGCAAGGACCAACGGAAGGAGGGATGGATGGATGGACAAAAGGAAGGATGGAAAGAAGGATGGAAGGAAGGACAGACGGACTGATGGGGCGACGGACGGATGGAAGGAAGGACGGAAAGAAGGAAGGACGGAAAGAAGGAAGGACAGAAAGAAGGACGGACGGATAGATGGACGGAAGGAAGGACGGAAAGAAGGAAGGACGGATGGAAAGAAGGAAGGACGGAAAGAAGGAGGGACGGAAAGGACAGACGGATAGATGGACGGAAAGAAGGAAGGACAGATGGAAAGAAAGGACGACGGAAAGGACAGATGGAAGGATGGAAAGAAGGAAGGACAGAAAGAAGGACGGACGGAAAAAAAGGAAGGAGGGAAGGACGGATGGAAAGAAGGAAGGACGGTCAGATGGACGGAAAGAAAGGACGAAAGACGGACTGAAAGAAGGACGGAAGGATGAACGGAAGGAAGGATGGATGGAAGGAAAGAAGGAAGGACGGGCGGACTGATGGGGCGACGGAAGCAAGGACTCCTCAACAATATCAAAATCCTTAGTATCATTTATCTCTCCATACATACACCCCTCAACACTTCACACTGCTGCAGTTACTGAGTGGACAGAGGCTGCTTCAATCAGTATTTGTGTCATTAGAGACACAGTGCTGACCATCCTTCACACTGATACATTGTACCAGATCTCCTGCTGTGTGAAGACATCAGTGACACAGAGATGTCATTCACACAGCAGAGGTTTTGTTACAGTGTGTCACAGAAGCTGCAGCCCCCCATCACTGGGCTCACACAGTACATTCTCCTTCACTGCTCCTGATCACAGCCCGGGACAGTGAGGGAAGAATCACTGATAACAGGGAGCTATTCACTGTACTCACGGAGCGGCCCCCCCTGAACACAGCACATTGTCCCTTCTCTCTGCAGACTTTCCATACATCACTGTGTCTGGCCGGGGGAGGAGCAGCTAATCCGGGCAGCTCTGCTCACAGCAATGGCTGCTAGAGGAGGATTTCTTCCTGTGGAGAGGCTGAGTCATGGAGATGGGGAGGGCGGGATGTTGCTATGGGGGAGGGGTTGGGGTAGAGGAGGTGGAAACGACCAGTGTTCATTATCATGCCAGAACACCCCCCCTGGTCGTTCTGTTCAGACACAAAACAAGTGTTATCTAGATCAGTGTTTCCCAACTCCAGTCCTCAAGGCACACCAACAGGTCATGTTTTCAGGATTTCCTTAGGATTGCACAGGTGATAATTTAATCACTTGCACAGGGGATAATTCCATCATCTGTCTAATGATAAGGAAATCCTGAAAACATGACCTGTTGGTGTGCCTTGAGGACCGGAGTTGGGAAACACTGATCTAGGAAACCCTGCAGAAAGCTGACACATAGTACATTACACATTGTCAGCATTAGGCAGCCTGGATATGCACTGAGATTATGTGACCAGCCCGGACAACCCCTTTAAGTACCAATTCGGTTATTTATTGCTTAAAGCTAAATTATACATGTGTTATACATGTGGCTAGGTACTCGTGAGTGTAAGGGCCCTTGACGGTGGGTCACGAGCTTACGATATTCTGGCGCCAAAATACCAAACTGACACCTTACATCATTATTATTTATAGTGTCAACTTGCATCTTTTTATCCATTGCAGTTGAGGTTGTTTTCCTCTAGGGGGCGTCTGTCACAGTGATGCATATTCTCAGTGCTGAGCAGCCCGCCCAGTCTAAAAGGAGGCGTCACCAATAGGCTGCTTAGACACACTGTATCACATGGATGTGAGTGGCAGAGGCCTAATTGTGTCCATGTGTCTGTGTTCACCACCAGCCCCTCCTTGTTAACATGGCTGGCCGCCTGGTTGCCACAAACCGCCCCATGTTATAGGTTGCAGGGGACTGTGCACCGATGTTTGGACGCATGTGTTACCTCTGGGGGAATCTGCAGCTACCTGCTAGATGCAAGGGGTAGAAAAAAGTGTCAAAACTTCGGTGAGTTTTCTATATATTATTAAGTACCAATTCGGTAAATTTGCTATGAGGCCAGCACCGATGCTGCCATCCCATCCCCTCCTTCCTCCTGCACGTTATGACATGCGGGAGGACGTATCAAAAAGACCATGGGAGCAGTCTGGAGGAGGCACACCCTTTGCCTGCCTACTTCAGTCACTGCTAAAGACGAGGTGCTCATTCTGCTGGCTGGCCTGCTCACAGCTGCTCTCCAGGGCCGGAGTCAGCACTGCTGCCTTGGGGACCCCACTGCCTGCCGCAGGACAGCTTTCTCCTGCCCTGCGCTTTCAGTGCTTCACCCTCCTAATGGGCTCTGAGTCCTAGGCATTGTGTATTTGCCCTGCCAGGGAGCCCCTGTGAATTCCCCTGCTTTTTCTCTTGTGTATTTGCAGACTCTGATAGCAGTGGTCATCTGTATAGAGCCAGTAGATCTCTATGATCTCCTGCACCTCCTGCACCTTCTGCAGGACATAGAGATCTGCGGCTCTGTACATACGGCCACTGCTATCAGCATCTGCAAATAAACAGGTTAGGAGGAAGACTGGGTGGGGGCAGCACACAGGGGCCCCCTGTCAGGGCTAATACACAGGAGGAAGAGCAGGGGGGCATGGGTCCCCATGTCATGGCCAAATACACAGGTTAGTAGGAAGAGCAGGGGGACATGGGGCCCCCTGTCAGGGCCAAATACCCATATTAGGAGGAAGAGCAGGGGGCAGTGCACAGGGGCCCCCTGTCAGGGCCAAATACACAGGTTAGAATGAAAAGCTAGGGACATAGGACACCTCTCAGAGCTAAATACACAGGAGAAAGTGCAGGGGGGCACATGGTGGCCCCTATCAGGGGCAAATACTCAGCTCCCAGGGGCCCACAGCTCAGATCATATAAAGAGCCCAGTGCTCTGCAGATCATGTACTGTGCTCTGTAGAGCATGTACAGTGACCAATGCTCTGTAGATCATGTATGGTGTCCAGTGCTCTACAAATCATGTACAGTGCCCAGTGCTCTGCAGATCATGTAGTGTAGTGTACCCAGTGCTCTGTAGACCATGTACACTGCCCAGTGCTCTGCAGATCATGTGCAGTGCCTGGTGCTCTGCAGGTAATGAACAGTGCCCAGTGCTCTGCAGATCATGTACAGTGCTCAGTGCTCTGCAGAGACAGCATAGAAGGGGGAGAGGGACACAGGGGAGAGACAGCGCACAGGGAGAAGACAGACACAGAGAAGGAAGACAGCGCACAGGGTGGAGAAAGTCACAGGGTGGGAAAGAGAGTGCACAGGGGGAAGACAGCGCACAAGAGGGATTATATTTATGAGGATTATAATATACTGTACATATATATTGTAGGGATCAGTCTCTATAGCAGCAGCAAGTAAGGCAGTGACACTCAGGCTCAGTCCAAAAACAAGTGTGTTTTATTGCACACAATGGTAAAATAACAGAAATAGTCCTTTCATCAGGATAACAGCGTCGGCGCTAAACCTGCTCCTCCTGGAGATCGCCTAGGGGTCCTACCCCACCTTGGGGTCCGGTACACACTCCCTGTGCTCTCACAGGCTACTTTCCCACAGGCTGCACTCCTCTCTAGTCTGATCTCATCTCACAACACCTTGACAGCCGTCTCTTCCGGCCTAATCTCTCTCACCTGTCTTTCCCTCCCAGCTACTTCAAAAGCCTGGGGCGGGAGATGAGGAATGGAGGCCCGCCCAAAAACCTTCCCCCATTCCTCATAGATGAGGTCCTATAACAAGCTTTACCAACAGCCACCGTTCTCAGTAACGGTCGCCACACCTACCTCACCTATGCTCATGTAAGCATCTCCCGTCCCATACATGCAGTAGCTCACCATCCTTGGGGAAACATAGCGTCCCTCTACCACCATTCCCCTTGCTACCTCACACACTCCCCCCCCCCCTCAGTTCAACCCCGGGGGGTGAACTCCTGTCACCAAACAGTGAGTCCGGGACAAGGCATCGGCATTGCCCTGCAGCCTCCCGGCTCTGTGTTCCACCGTGAAGTTAAAGTTCTGGAGCGACAAGAACCACCTGGTGACTCGCGCATTCCTCTCTCTGGACTGGCTCATCCACGTGAGTGGGGAGTGGTCAGTCACCAACCGAGACCGTCGCCCCAGCAGGTAATACCTCAACGCTTCCAAGGCCCATTTGATGGCTAGGCACTCTCTCTCGACCACACTGTAATGTTTCTCTGCAGGCGTGAGCTTGCGGCTCAGGTAGTTAACGGGGTGTTCTTCCCCATTCACCTCCTGAGAAAGGACTGCACCTAGCCCTACTTCCGATGCATCTGTCTGAACGATGAAGGTTTGGGTGAAGTCAGGTGTGATAAGGATGGGAGACCCACATAACACCGTCTTCAAGACCAGAAAGGCATGCTCGGCCTGGGGTTCCACTTTACCATGACGGGCCGTCTTCCTTTCAGAAGGTCTGTCAATGGGGCTGAGAGGGTGGCAAAATTGGGGATGAACCTCCTGTAGTATCCCACAATTCCCAGAAAGGCTCTCACCTGCTTTACTGTCCTTGGTTAGGGCAACTCTGGATGGCTTCAACCTTGTTGACCTGCGGCTTAATCATACCTCGCCCTATCACATACCCCAAATAGCGTGCCTCCTCCATTCCCAGAGCACACTTTTTGGGGTTGGCAGTCAGCCCCGCTGCCCGGAGAGAGTCCACCACAGCCTGTACCTTGGCCAAGTGGCTCTCCCAGTCGCTGCTGAAAATGATGACGTCATCCAGATAGGCCGAGGCGTACCTTTGATGAGGCTTCAACACGATGTCCATTAATCTTTGGAACGTGGCTGGAGCCCCATGTAAGCCAAATGGCAACACCAGGTAGTGAAACAGACCCTCCGGAGTGATGAACGCGGTCTTCTCTTTGGCGCTATCCGTAAGGGGTACTTGCCAGTATCCCTTAGTTAGATCGAGTGTGGAGAAGTACCGGGCTTTCCCGAGTCTTTCAATGAGCTCGTCTACTCGTGGCATTGGATAAGCGTCAAATTTAGAGACCTCGTTCAGCTTCCGGAAGTCGTTGCAAAACCGTATCGTCCCATCGGGTTTGGGAATGAGCACAATGGGACTAGCCCATTCACTTTTCGACTCCTCAATAACCCCTTACTCCAGCATTTGACGAACCTCCTTTGAAATGGCCTTTCGCCGTGCCTCGTACTCGGTAGGGCCTCATCCGAACTTTTACCTGGGGCTCGGTGACAATGTCGTGTGTAATCAACGAGGTACGCCCTGGCAGCTTTGAAAATACATCCGTATTCCTGGCCACAAACTCTCGAGACTCTTGCTGCTGGTTTTTCGTGAGGGTTTCGGCTATCGTCACTTCTGCCACTGCCCCCTCAGGCACCACCTTGGCCTGTAAAGTCAGTGCAGGAGGACGGTCAGCTGGAGACCCTTCTGTACCCAGACCCTCTCTGTCTTTCCAGGCTTTTAGCAGATTGACATGGTATATCTGCTCGGTCTTTCTCCGACCCGGCTGATATACCTTGTAGTTGACCTCCCCAACCTTTTCTAGGACTTCGTAGGGCCCTTGCCACTTCGCCAAGAATTTACTCTCCACAGTAGGCACTAGTACCAGGACTCTGTCTCCCGGGTTAAAAGTTCTGACCTTAGCGGATCTATTATATAACCCGGCTTTGAGCTCTTTGGGCTTCCTCTAAGTGTTCTTTCACTATCGGCATCACCGCTGCCATCCGGTCCTGCATGGTCGCGATGTGCTCTACTACACTTTTGTGAGGGGTGGGTTCCTGCTCCCATCCCTCCTTGGCAATGTCGAGCAGGCCCCGGGGATGTCTACCATACACGAGTTCGAACGGAGAAAAACCTGTTGAGGCCTGTGGTACCTCCCGAATCGCGAACATCAGGTATGGTAGAAGACAATCCCAGTCCTTCCCATCCCTGGATACCACCTTTTTCAGCATGCTCTTTAGGGTTTTGTTGAATCTTTCAACTAAGCCATCTGTCTGCGGATGGTAGACCGAGGTGCGCAACTGCTTTACCCGGAACAGTTTACATAGCTCCTTGGTAACCTTGGACATGAACGGCGTCCCCTGGTCTGTAAGTATTTCTTTAGGGATTCCTACCCGGCAGAACACGGCAAGTAGCTCTTTGGCTATCAATTTCGCCGAGGTGTGCCGCAGTGGAATTGCCTCTGGATACCTGGTAGCGTAATCCATGATTACCAGGATATGCTGATGCCCTCGGGCAGACTTGACCAGAGGACCCACCAGATCCATGGCGACCCTTTCAAATGGTACGTCTATAATGGGCAGGGGTACCAAGGGACTACGGAAGTGCGGCATAGGAGCGGATTGCTGACACTCGGGGCATGATTCGCAATACCGCTGCACCTCCCGAAACACTCCCGGCCAGTAAAAACGCTGCAGAATTCGTTCCAGAGTCTTTTTATGGCCAAGGTGTCCACCCAGCACATGCCTATGTGCCAAGTCAAGCACCGTCGGGCGATAAGGCTGCGGAACCACCAGCTGTTCCAAGGTCTCACCCCGCACTCTGTCAACCCTGTATAACAGATCCTGGTTGACAGCCATGTGGGGAAACACCTGGTCTGCTCCTGGGTACTGAAACACCCCATTAATACAAATAACATTTTCCCTTGCCCGATTTAACGTCGGGTCTTGGAGCTGTGCAGTACCAAAATTGTCACGGGGAACTCCCAACTCTGCGAACTCAGGTACTGACCCGAGCTCGTCGGCTTCACCCGCTAATACCTCTAGAGGGGACATTGTTACTCCCACGGCTGGCACCCCTGAGTCGGGATCCCGAGGTTCAGGCTCAGGGTCCGAGCCATTCTGGACTTGTTTACCCCTTAACCCGGGCTTCCCGGTAACAGAGTACAGAATAGGGGAAAGTCTCTCCCAAGGATCAGTCCATACGGCAGGGACTCTAACACTCCCACCTCATGACGACACTCCCCTTCGGGGTTTGGATAGTGATTATGGCGGTAGGGTACTCTTTCAAATCCCCATGAATGCATAAGACCCCCACATTACGTCCCGTGTAGGATGCCGACCCAGCCAAAGTGGCATGCAGCAGGGTGATAAGGCTTCCCGAGTCCAAGAGGGCAGCTGCAGGACATCCCGCCACCGTAACCTGACACATGGGAGAGATATGTGCAGGCTCCGGGGAAGCAGCGGTATATACCGGGAAGGCATAGAGGGAGACACGCCGGGCCACACTGCAGTCCATAGGATCGGTGGTGATAGGGTAGTTTGCAGCAATGTGCCCTCGCTCTTGACACCTCCAGCACACAACAGTCTCTAGCTTCCTTGCCTGATGGCCTGCAGGGGTGGGGGTGCGTGTCAGAGTCCTGTATTTCTCAGGGTCGGTGACCTTGCGGGATTTGGGGGAGCACACGGGCTGGGGAAGAAACTTTTAACAAGTTCTGGGTGGCCTCATAACGTTCCACCAAACCAACCAACTGGTTGGCATCGACAGGGTCCCCATGTCCCACCCACTGCTGTATGGCTGGGGGCAAGGCCCGCACAAACTTGTCCAGTACCACTCTTTCCACCATCTGCGCTGGGGACAACAGCTCCGGCTGTAACCATTTTTTTACAAGATGGACGAGATCATACATCTGAGACCGGACCGCTACAGTCTCTACATAGGCCCAGCGATGGACTCTCTGGGCACGGAGATACACATTCACACCTAATCGAGCTAGAATCTCAGCTTTTACCTTTTGATAGTCCCGGGCGTCCTGCTCGCTCAGGTCGTAGTACGCTTTCTGGGGCTCTCCAATCAGATATGGCGCTACGACCTCCGACCATTGGTGTAGCGGCAGACTCTCTCGCTCTGCCACTCTCTCGAACCCCGCCAAGAAAGCTTCGACATCGTCCCCTGCGGTCATCTTTTGGAGGGACGCACGGACCCTCTTCTTGATGTCCTGCTGTGGATCAGATGGTGCGCTTGACCTCAGGGCTGTTAACTGTTCCATCAGGAGTTGGTTAGTTTGCTGTTGAAGTCTCAGGGCCTCCGTATGGCTGTGCTGCTGGGCCTGCAGCGCCTCAGCATACATCTGCTGTTGCTGCTTCTGCTGCAGGTTGGCTTCAATCAATGCCTTTACAACGTCCTCCATTGCTGAGCGCTGCTTTAGGGCTTGCTTCACCCAGGACATACAACTCGTCCTCTACAGCGGTTAGTGTATGCCTTACTGCATTGCCCGCATTCTCCACCATATGTAGGGATCAGTCTCTATAGCAGCAGCAAGTAAGGCAGTGACACTCAGGCTCAGTCCAAAAACAAGTGTGTTTTATTGCACACAATGGCAAAATAACAGAAATAGTCCTTTCATCAGGATAACAGCGTCGGCGCTAAACCTGCTCCTCCTGGAGCTCGCCTAGGGGTCCTACCCCACCTTGGGGTCCGGTACACACTCCCTGTGCTCTCACAGGCTACTTTCCCACAGGCTGCACTCCTCTCTAGTCTGATCTCATCTCACAACACCTTGACAGCCGTCTCTTCCGGCCTAATCTCTCTCACCTGTCTTTCCCTCCCCGCTACTTCAAAAGCCTGAGGCGGGAGATGAGGAATGGAGGCCCGCCCAAAAACCTTCCCCCATTCCTCATAGATGAGGTCCCATAACAGGCTTTACCAACAGCCACCGTTCTCCGTAACGGTCGCCACACCTACCTCACCTATGCTCATGTAAGCATCTCCCGTCCCATACATGCAGTAGCTCACCATCCTTGGGGAAACATAGCGTCCCTCTACCACCATTCCCCTTGCTACCTCACAATTATATATATATATATATATAATATTATATATATTTATATATATATATATATATTTATCATACCTCCCAACTTTTGAAGAACAGAAAGAGGGACAGCCGATGCGCAAATTTCTAGCCCCACCCCTTGCCCCGCCCCTGACCACACCCATTTACAAGTGACGGACATTCAGATGCCCTTATTACTATTAATCTTCTGATTATTGTATTTTTGCTGCATTTTTTTGCCTTTTCCAATTCATTTGATGCATTTTAGTGCCATTTAGTACTGACAGCACAGACTATGGGCTGCCCCATCATACAACCCAGCAGGACGGCTGAGACTAGTGCCTGCCCTGCAGCATTGTGCAGTTTATAGCCAGGGATGTGCAGTCAGTAATCAAACCTCTGACTCCGAATCCTCAGTTTCCCTGAATCCAACCCCACCAAAATGGACACCGTCTCAGACTCCAATTCCACAGTCATGGTGTGCAGCCGGTAAGCCAAACCTCCGACTCCACCAAAATGGACACAGACTCTGAGTCCACAGTACTGCGTATAGCGCCCCCTGATGGCAGGCTGCCGTCCACTACAGGATACAATACTAGCTCTGGGGATGCAGTAGGGAGATGGGAAAAAGTTCCACAAGGTCAACTATCACTGCAGCCTCCACCAGTCAGGCCTTTATGGCAGAGTGGCCCAACAGAAACCTCTCAAATGAAGAATTTAATTTGAGTGATCCGTTTTATGCAGTGTACTGCAAATAATGGATCAAAAAATGCAGAGTCTGAATGTAGCCTATATATCTCCATCCTGGTATATATGGTCTCCAACCTGGTATATATGGTGTCCCTGAGGGTCCATTCGCCACAGAGGTACTGCACCTTAGCCAGAGGTGTGGTACCTCCCCCCACCCCTTGTAAGGAGAGGGCACTACCCGGTACCCACACATCCGCATCCAACACCAGCCCACTCTAGGCCAGGGGTGCTGAGGCAGAAGGAACCCCATGATGGGCAGACCCCATCTCTGGCTGGAGAAGGGGATTAGTAGGTGGAACAGTTAGGAAGTAGTGGAGCACTAGGAGGTAGGCAGTGACAGTTCAGAGTGGGAGGAGTTAAGCCAGACAGAGACAGGAAGTGCGCAGTAAGTGAGTCGGACCCGGGGACTGGAGTTGTGAGTAGCTCGTCCTGGGGAAGAGGATAGAGAGAAAGTTGGACCCGGGGACTGGAGCCAGACGAGCTCGTCCCAGGTCAGAGAGGACGTAGAGTATCTCCAGAGACTGAGAGGGAGCTCTGAGGGCAGGGGGAGCACCTGTGGGTCGCCACAGAGCTCTGTGTGGATTAACCCTGTTCCAGTGATTGCCCGGTGGGACTTGCTGGAGGAGCTAGGCCACAGAGGGGACCGGCCCCAGACTAGTGGGAGACTTTAAGATTCAGCTAGCAAACCCGGAGGCTGCGGTATCTTTATGTGCAGCAGCCAAATCCGCACACAATCGCTGAAAAGGCAGCCGCATAGGCTCAAGGGGAAAAGATAGACGTCGCCTGACAGGACCCAAGCTGCTGGCTCTGGACAGTGTGTGTGAAAGGCAGGAGGGCGAGAGCCAGCGCAGTGAGATGACCCGGAAAGGTACACACAAAGGTGGTACCAAACAAGTGCCACCAATCTGCCTAGAAATGGCTGGATCCCTGACTCGGAGTACACAGCACCCGGCGGGTCGGCGTAGTTCAGAAACTGAGTAAACTGTGAAGACTGCACCCTGCTGTGTCCCCTGATTTATTTACTGCACGACCTGCCCTGGGTTACACCTGTGACCACCATCAATAGACTTTATAACTGCCCTGGGGTCCTGCTCTACCCGTGGAGAGCTGTAACATCCCTGCTGCATCACCCCAGTGAATCTGAACCGCAGCGTCGGACATCCAATTGCTGAATACCACAGGTGGCGTCACAAATTTAATCCCATATAAATATCCCCCATTTTTATGACACCACCAGGCTCACGGAGCCAGGTCACGGCACCATGACATTCCCCAAAGAGAACTGAACTATTCGGCCCGGTTCCGAGTACCTCACGGCCCTGGTGGGCGCGTCAGTATACATGTCCCTATTTTTCTCTAATTTAAGAAAGTATTCTACTCAACTTTCTTCAGCTCCAACATCATCCAGTGTCCTCTGTAACAACGCACAGCTGGCAGCTGACATTGCAGTGTGCGCCTTGATGCAAGAAGTGACTGTCATGTGCTGCCCTGTCACGGTACCGCAGACGTCAGCTGTCAGCCACAGTTTGGCCGTCAGTGTGTATCACAGTGCAGGAACCTAACGGGTCTCTGTACATCAATGCGCTTCAGCATGATGCATGTCCTCAGATGCACACCCAGCTGCAGTACGTGCTGGGGTCGCCCGGGCCCCTGTATCGCCAGGCCTGGTCTTGACCTCGATCCTTACAATTATGTAGATACTGAACAGAAATTGTTTATTCCTTTATTAGTGTTGTGAAAAAAAATTCAGAAATTTGTAATTAAAAATACATTTTTGCTTGTGTCATTTTCCAAGATGTGTAACGTTATTAATCTTTATGATCCGGGCTGTGAGGGGAGGTTTGTTGTGCCCTGTGCTGACATTCTTACTGATACCATGTGGCTGTAGATCATACACTGATTGGCTGTTATATGCCGGAGGAGGCAAAAAATATATAGAATTCTGGCGATTTAATTGTTGTTTTTTGTTACGCTGTTCACCAATCACATTAATTTATTTTGGATTTTGAGAGGACTTTTATGAATGCAGTGATACCAAATATGGGGGGGGGGGGTTATTTATGTTTTGCTTTTTATGGGAAATAGGGGTTGGTTATAAATTTTTGTTGTTTTTTCCCATATGTTTAAAAACCCTTTCTTTTTTCTCTGTACTGTAAGGGTACCGTTACACCTAGCCATATCGCCGGCGATCCCATAGGCGACGCACGTGCGCGCGCACGTTTTTGCGTGTCGCCCGAGGTCGCCGACGCCCATTTACACGGGGCGACACCTTAGGCGATGCTCAGGCGACGACCTGACCGGAAATTGCCTGAGCGTCGCCCAAGCCCCACAGGCGATTAAGTCGCTGGTGGCCGCATCCGCGTCACACACAGTGACCACATTAGCGATGTGGGCGTAATTTTGACCCGCATCTCGGAGATAGGCGTGAACATTATGTTGTGTGACGCCTTGAAGAAATGTGATTGGCCTGGGTGTCTGATGCAGAATTGACATGTACTGAGACAATTGTGTTGGTGTTAAAAAGAGACATTTGGCAATGGCACATCTCTGCACTTTGTAGCACACAGTGGGGCATCAATGCGCTGCTTTTTAATAGAATGTACGCTCCTGGGTATGGCCCCTTTGACATCTGCGTTTTATGCTGATTGCGGCGGTTGCGGATAAAAAAAACGCAACTGCCGCGATTACTGCAAGTGTGACCGCACTTGCGGTTAACTTGCGGCAGGCACCATACAATGTCTATGGGGCTTGCGGCAGGTGCGGCAAGTGCGCCAAGTGCGGTTTCAGCACTTGCGGCATGCTGCGGTTTTTTCCCAGCCGCACCTGCCGCAAGCCCCATAGACATTGTATGGTGCTTGCCGCAAGTTAACCGCAATTGCGGTCACACTTGCAGTAATCGCGGCAGTTGCGGTTTTTTTATCCGCAACTGCCGCCATCAGCATAAAACGCAGATGTCAAAGGGGCCTAATACACCTTTCAGCACCATGGAAAGGAAGACTACATTAATGTGGGACGCACACATCATCAAATAGGACGCCGAGGAACAAGACAACCAATCGTAACGCTGGAGCTGCCACCAATCCACGCGACCGCCAGAGATAGTAACTACGCCCTGAAACGCCTACTGAATAGTTTTGGTGATGTGTGCTGTCACCTTTCACATCGCTCATGAGATGTTACACAGGGCGATCAGCACACATCGCCCAAGAATGGTCGCCTGGTTTCAGTGCTCTGATGTGAAACCAGGCGACCACTCATACGTGTCGCCGTCGCCCATTTACATTAGGCGACGCATTGGCGATGTCGCCGGCAACAGGCCACGCCTTAGCGTTGCCTGTGGAATCGCCGGCGATATCTCCAGGTGTGACGGTACCTTAATAGTCTCCTTAGGGGAGCTGAAGCTGTATCTTATCGCTTCTCCAGAATGCAGCAATGCTACAGCCGCTATGTAGAGTGAAAATCATGTTCTTCTATGAACACCACATAAACGCTGGCCCTCACACAAGAACCGTCACGATAGGTATGGAGGTCTTCAGCAGACCCCTGGCTGTCATGGGAACCCATCACATCCTCAGACCTCACACAATACCGATGCGGCCGACGTCTCCTACCGGGACCGACGCGGCCGACGTCTCCTGCCGGGACCGACGCGGCCGACGTCTCCTGCCGGGACCGACGCGGCCGACGTCTCCTGCCGGGACCGACGTCTCCTGCCGGGACCGACGCGGCCGACGTCTCCTGCCGAGACCGACGCGGCCGACGTCTCCTGCCGAGACAGACGCGGCCGACGTCTCCTGCCGAGACAGACGCGGCCGTCGTCTCCTGCCGGGACCGACGCGGCCGTCGTCTCCTGCCGGGACCGACGCGGCCGACGTCTCCTGCCGGGACCGACGCGGCCGACGTCTCCTGCCGGGACCGACGCGGCCGACGTCTCCTGCCGGGACCGACGCGGCCGACGTCTCCTGCCGGGACCGACGCGGCCGACGTCTCCTGCCGGGACCGACGCGGCCGACGTCTCCTGCCGGGACCGACGCGGCCGACGTCTCCTGCCGGGGCCGACGTCTCCTGCCGGGACCGACATCTCCTGCGTTCACTAGTCTGTGGCCCCTGCACAGCTCCTGCTCCCTCTTGTGCAGGTGCGAGGGATGAACAGACTGTGGAGGACAGAGGAGATGTCACTCATATCAATCAAGGCAGGAGAGATGGTAAATCAGGATCACAGTGAGCAACTGTCAGACATATAACTCTTGTACCCGGCTCAGCCTCTTTCTCTATTTTCTTTAACACGTAGCGTATTTACCACTTTTTTTTGCAGTGGTGCTTTTTTGCACAAAAAAGCACAACTGCATTCACACAGTGCGCTTTTCCCAGCATTTCCAATGGGTCGCATTATAAAATGGGCTCAGGAAAAGCGCGCTGAAAAAAGTGCAAAGAATTGACAAGGTCGTTCTTTTTGCATGTGTGCTTTGCAGTGAAAGCGTGCACACATCAAAGCGCAAAAATACGCAACGTGTGAAAGCCATAGCTTTTGCTGGATTGCTTATCCAGTGTTGCGTTTCACTGCATTTACACCAGCACAAAATAGCACTGCGTAGACGCAGTAAATACGCCATGGGTGAAGCCTTACTCCTGCTCTCTGTTATCAGCTTCTCATTTCCTGCCATATTGGTCACTGGTTTTAGTTCTTCATCCAGTGTCTCGTTCTCCAGGGTCATATCTAGGGGAAACTGGTGGGGCATTTGCCCTGATGCAGCAGGCAGGGGGGGGCGCCGCTGGACCTCCTGCTGCAGTGGCCAAGGACGGGTCTCCCCGCCAGCCGCCTGTTACGCCCCCTGCATTGTTCTCCACCAGCAGACAGAGCTGCACACTACATCTACGGCTGCACTGTACTGACAGGACCTGTGAAGATGTCACATGGAGGGGAGCAGTCAGGGGTCACATTATCAGCTCCTCAGTGTATGCAGGACTCTGCTGTGCTGGTTGTTATGGTGCAGGATAAGGTGAAGGTTATGTCAGGAGGGCTTTACAGTGTGGATGTAGCAGAGCCGATATTGTACTAAATGTACAGAGCTAAGCTGTGGGCGTAAAGAGTGGAGCTGTGTCTCCATGAGGTTTATGGAGCGGAGCCGCGTGTGTACGTGCCTGCACCAGGTGCACGGTGAGGAGCTGCACCTGTATGAGGTGTATGGAGCGGAGCCGTGCATTTATGAGGTGTACAGAGCGGAGCCGTACATTTATGAGGTGTACAGAGTGGAGCTGTGTCTTTATGAGGTGTACAGAGCGGAGCCGTGCATTTATGAGGTGTACAGAGCGGAGCCGTGCCTTTATGAGGTGTACGGAGCGGAGCCGTGCCTTTATGAGGTGTACGGAGCAGAGCCGTGCCTGTAAGAGGTGTACGGAGCGGAGCCGTGCATTTATGAGGTGTACGGAGCGGAGCCGTGCATTTATGAGGTGTACGGAGCGGAGCCGTGCCTGTATGAGGTGTACGGAGCGGAGCCGTGCCTGTATGAGGTGTACGGAGCGGAGCCGTGCCTGTATGAGGTGTACGGAGCGGAGCCGTGCCTGTATGAGGTGTACGGAGCGGAGCCGTGCCTGTATGAGGTGTACGGAGCGGAGCCGTGCATGTATGAGGTGTACGGAGCGGAGCCGTGCCTTTATGAGGTGTACGAGCGGAGCCGTGCCTTTATGAGGTGTACGGAGCGGAGCCGTGCCTTTATGAGGTGTACGAGCGGAGCCGTGCCTTTATGAGGTGTACGGAGCGGAGCCGTGCCTTTATGAGGTGTACGGAGCAGAGCCGTGCCTTTATGAGGTGTAGGAGCCTGTCACCACACTCCTCTATGTTCTGTTATCATCCCCCCTTGTGTTATCCTCAGCCTGTGCTCCTATGTCTTTGATACCTGTGTGCTGTGCTCCTGTCAGTTCCTCCCAGTCACAGGCAGTCAGTGATCCAGGCTCCAGTGTGGAGGCAGAGCCTCTGTGTCCCGGCTGCTGCTGTGCTGATGCTTCCTCCATTGCTGGGGAACTTCACAGAGGCCGCGCTGAGCCGGGATTGGATGACTGAGTTCCATCCCCTCTACACAGGGCAGGAGAGAGGTCACACGACTCACTCTCTGCACTGTGATTGGGTGCTCAGTCCTCCCAATGTGCTGCTGTGAGGGGGCGTGACCGGCAGCCGGAGGGGGCGTGGCCGGCAGCTAGAGGGGCCGTGCAGCAATCAGTGAAATGCCAGACACCGGGACACTTCTAGTCCCGCACGGGACAGCGGGAAGCCCTGACTAAACCGGGACTGTCCCGCCAAATCCGGGACGCTTGGGAGGTATGATAATATATATATATAAATTTTACAGTTCACAGCCATTACATATACACTACCGTTCAAAAGTGTGGGATCATTTAGAAACGTCCTTGTTTTTGGAAGAAAAGCACATTTTTATTTCAATGAAGCTAACATTAAATGAATCATTAATACACTTTACACATTGTTAATGTGGGAAATGACTATTCTAGCTGCAAACATCTGATTTTTAATGCAATATCTACATAGGTGTATAGAGGTCCATTTCCAACAACTACCACTCTAGTGTTTTAATGGTACATTGTGTTTGCTAACTGTGTAAGAAGGCTAATGGATGTTAACAAAACCCTAGAAAACCCTTTGACAAGTAGGTTAGCACAGCTGAAAACGGTTTGGCCGATTAGAGAAGCTATAAAATTGACCTTCCTTTGAGCTAGTTGAGAATCTGGAGCATTACATTTGTTTGTTCTATCAAACTCTCAAAATGGCCAGAAAAAGAGAACTTTCATGTGAAACTTGACAGTCTATTCTGTTCTTAGAAATGAAGGCTATTCCATGTGAGAAATTGCCAAGAAACGTAAGCTTTCCTACTATGGTGTGTACTACTCAATTCAGAGAAGAGCACAAACAGGCTCTAACCAAGTAGAAAGAGAAGTGGGAGGCCCCGATGCACAACTGAGCAACAAGACAAGTACATTAGAGTCTCTAGTTTGAGAAATCGACGCCTCACAGCTCCAAAACTGGCAGCTTCATTAAATAGTACCCGCAAAATGCCAGTGTCAACGAATACAGTGAAGAGGCGACTCCGGGATCCTTGCCTTCAGGGCAGAGTGGCAAAGAAAAAGCCATATCTTAGACTGGCTAATAAAAGGAAAAGATTAATATGGGCAAAAGAACACAGACATTGGACAGAGGAAGATTGGAAAAAAGTTTTATAGACAGACAAATCAAAGTTTCAGGTCTTTGGATGACACAGAAGAATATTTGTGAGACTCAGAACAACTTAAAAGATGCTGGAAGAGTGCCTGACACGATCTGTCAAGCATGATGGAGGTAATGTGGTGATCTGGGGTTGCTTTAGTGCTGGTAAAGTGGGAGATTTGCACAAGGTAAAAAGGATTTTGAATAAGAAAGGCTATCACTTCATTTTGCAATGCCATGCCATACCCTGTGAACAGCACTTGATTGGAGCCTATTTCATCCTACAACAGGACTCCTCCATTTTGAAGGCCAAATTGCAAAAGGGTCCAATTCCCCCTCATGGCATGGAAGTTGAGCTCTAGATACTCGTGCAACATCCTCTCCAGTTGTTTACTATGTGTCAGACTTTTACTCAATTCTGCTGGTGGACAGGCTGGTTTAAAAAATTGGTCTAAGGACTCCCAGAAATTGCTTCTGACAGTTAAATTGCTGCTAATAATGTTTATCGGTCGTCCATGACAGTAACCAGAACGAGAGAGGGATCTTCCCTCCAAGGACAGGAAACCATCAGGCTTTAAAAGGTGTGTTTACTCTCCCCTCATCAGTTGGTTTCCTGTCCTTGAACGTAGAACCTCAGGCTGCGGTTCCAGAAGATTTTATTTTAATTTGGGCTTTAGTTATGCCTCTTTTTACCCCTGATGGGGTCCCGCCTGCAGGCCAGTGCAGGCGAGGCTGGCAGCAGGCTACACGGCTGGTCCGCAGGGGCGGGCACGGGGTAGGCCGGATCGGGTCCCGTGGCTTCCAGCACAAGGGTGGCGACTTCCGATCCTGGAGGAGGCTGGTAGGCCTCTCTGGGTGGGCTCAGTGGTGCCATATGGTGTGGCGTCCGCCGGGTTTTCGGGGCTGCGCACGCAGCCGGCCAGTCGGTAATGGCAGGCCGGGTGCCGAGTGCGCTGTACTTCCAGGCGCAGGCTCCATGACATCACGCTCGGCGGTGCCCTCAGATTGGCAGCTGCCATGTGCCGGGCATGCGCATGTCAGGGGGCGGCCCCTGATGATGAGCGCTCCGGTTAATTGACAGGCCGGGTGGCAGGCTGCAGGGAGCCGGAAACGCGCGAGGGCTGCGGAAAGGCAGAAGGCTGGGAGGAGCGGTGCTTCAGTGCTCCCTTAGCCTTCTGTCAGTGTTGGCTCCATGCAGTATCCCTCAGATCAGCCCCTGGTTGCTCCAATGCTCAAAAGTGCACAGGCTCCACAGCGTTCCTGAGGGCACCAGCAGCCTGAAGTGGGACAGAGGCTACAGCAGGAAAAAAAGACACAAGTCCATGGAGGAAAGAAAGCCAGCAGCAGCCAGTGTTCCCACGACCCCTCCAGTGGAGAACTGTAACAGGACGAGGCTCCTCCCTCGGCTCCAGTACCTTTTCACATCTGATGGGTGAGAGAACTCAGAGAATGTCATTTTACTGCATGTCTTTCTGTTCCATGTTTTTTCGAGTCTAAGACTCAGCAGATGGGCAGCTAAGACTAGACACTGGCAGTGTGGTCGTTGTGAATGTGCCTTCCCAGTCACCCGGGCTAAACAGTTTTACTGGGCATGTATAGAACTGATATGGGACAACAGCTGTTTCTTCCTCGGCTGACGCGACCTCTAGACGCAATTACTTCTCAGTCAAGAACGTGGGCAGATTAGTTCAGGCCATTCGATCTTCAGTGGGGATTGAGGAGGATAAGTCGCAGTCTTTGTAATTGGATTTGATGTGCAAGGGCTTTGGACTGATAGTCATCTTTTTCCTCTGGATGTACATCTACAGGATCTGGGTTCCAGAGACTGGGAGGAACCAGATAGAAAGGGTGCCCCGACAATCGTCTTAAGGCGCAAGGTCTCCTACTGAGGGGCTTCTTATTTGTCTTAAGATAAGACACTCAAATCAGATTGTGCGGTGGCGAAAGCTTCTGAGATATATTTTTTATATTGGATAATATGGGCACTCTAAAGGGCCTAAGGTCATACCAACCTGAACATGCCCGATCGCATCTGATCTCAAAAAAAAAAAAAAGAAAGTCAGCGGCCATTCTTTCCTGAATGTGCATATATTATTGTCAGGCCGCTGTAGCTATGCAGTTGACGCCTGGGGCCGTTTCCAGATGGGTGACTGCTTGGGAATAGTTGATCAATGTCCATTCTACAATGAAGGGTTATGCCCTTGGAGGTTGGCCAAGTATAGACAATCCCTGTTTCGATTGGCCTTTAAGGGCTGAGACCAGGCCTGGTAGCCATTTGTGCTTCCACATCCCTTGTGGTCTACTAGTTGCCATCCAAAAAAGATAGGGTTTCTGGAGAAGAATTTCTGGCCTCAAATCCCGATAGGCAAAGGGCTATAAAGGTGGTTACAGCCGCTGTCAGGGCCATGTGGGGAGCCCATTTAGATCAGTGTATCCTTCAAGGGTGCTTGGTAAGGTGCTCTGATGGACAGTTCCTCTTACTTGTGAGAATTGGTAGCTGCGGAAGGTGCCTCAGCAAGGTTTCTGCCTGCATTAAAGAATTGTCACGTCAAAGTCCTGCCTGAAAATCAGGTAATGGTTGCCTATATAAACCACCAAGGGGGGACATGGTCCAAATGCACTGATGGGGGTAGTGGAACGTATCCTCTTATTGGCAGGTACACACCTGGCCTCCTTCTCATCAGTACATATCAGTGGGAGGACTACAAAAAGGTGTCCCTTGGGTACACCTTCACCAGGGCGCGAGGACTCTGAATCAGACAGTGTTTCACCAGATCACGGCCTTGTGGGGAATCCCCACCACTGAATTTTTCACGATCTGGTCCAACCGGTGACTCTGTTGTTCCCTGGATCCCAATGATCATCCATTTGCAAGTGTATGCCGACGCCTGATCAATTCTTATTCTGAAAAACCGGTGCAATCTTCGGGATGTTCGGACTCAGGTGATCTTGACAGCCCCCTCTGGCCGAAGGGTCATGGTTCTTATGACTACAACAGATGTCAGTCTCCATTTCTTGTTTTTTTCCGGATCTTCCAGATCTCCTCTCCTGGGGCCGGGTCATTATCCTCGGGCAGTTAGGTAACACCTGTCTGCCTGGTATTGAGCTCTCTGCAGCAGTCTTAAACCCAAAAGCCGTGTGACTTCCTGAAGTTATCATATGGCCGGGGCAAAGCTCCTGTTAGTAACAGGGACTAATCCACATTGGAACGTCCCTAACAACTTGGTTCTACTTTTTCTGCAAAGGGGGGTGGTAATGGGGATCTCAGTGAGCACTCTTCTGGTCCAGGTTTGGTCCTTGGAACACCCTATACTTTCAACCTAGCAGGGGGCCATTGGGTTTTTCGTTTCTCATGGAATGTGACAGTTCTGCACCTGTTTAGCCTTTAGCTCAGCGCCTTGGGATCACAACATTGTACTCATGGCCTTGATAGTACCCCCATTTCAACCTCGACAGGATATCCCTATCGAAGTCATTTCCCTTAAGATTGTCCTCGTGGTAGGTGTAACTTCCACTCGACATAGGGGGGTTATTCGGGTCCTCTCAGCATACTCTTTTATGTTATTCTGAGATGGAGTGATCTTGCGAACTGCCTCAGCATACCTTCCTAACGTAGTCTCTATATTTCACCGGTCACAAGAGAGGGTGTTACCCTCTTCTTGCAGTTGCCTTAAGAATGCTAGGAAACTTACATTTCAATCCTGAACTGTCAAACGCTGTTTAGACAGATACCATGAGGCCACAAGCCCATGGTGGATAGATAAGTTCTTTTCAGGAAAAGGTTGACAGGTTATAGGGCCTCCAAAGCCGCATTAGCTTTTTGGCTTAAGGACGCTTTTCGCATTTCCTACTCTGCACGCGGCAAAGCAGTGGAGATGAACCTCTGAGCTCATTCCACAAGGCCTGTGGTTACTACCTGGACGGAAAGATCAGGCGTATCTATCGATCATTCAAACACAAATCCCCCATAAAATAACAGAGGATGAATGAAACAAATGTCTCAGATATCTATTAATGATTTTTATTCAAGAATTCATTAAAATAATTTAGTTAACATATATCTATTAAGGTACCACAATTATTACAGGCACTACTCCTTTAAAAAAAAGACACAATTTCTACAAAACACATTACATAGTAAACAACAGTATAAAAGGGTGCTGCTGTGTGAAAAAGGTTATCTGATAGCTCAATATTGGTGCTCCTATAAATTTCCTTCACCAACTGCAGCCTAAGACCAGCAGACTCACTAGAAGAGGCAAATTCACTATCCCCATACACAATCAGATAAGGGACCCCCTGCAAAGCAACAAATTGGAGTTCTGCTGCTATTACCTTTAAGTCTAGGCTGCACCTCCGCTGTTCAGTCACACAGACTCCTCACCCCTCCTGCCGACGATCGTTTCAATAAGAATCTTCCTCAGGGCATACTGTGCTCACCCATCCATTCCCTTTTATACCTTCCCCGTAATGAAATCTTTACAGCCGCTGTGGACAATTGCGGCGCATGTCTTCCGGGTCCGCCCCCTCATATCACGCTACATCCGGTATCCGGTCTATGAAGCGCAGGCACGTAACAGTGCGTGCCAGCGCTGTCATGGTGACCAGGACGCCGGAAAAGCAGGGGATTTTCTCAACAGACATGCGCACTACCTCCAGCGCCGTAACTCCGCACAAACTAGAAGCCAATAATGCTACCTGTATATATACACATCAAATTTACCTCAGACGCATAGTCAAACCTCCTCCACTCGTAGTAAATGCCTGCTACCCATCAAGTTCACAGTATTAATTTAAGTGTGTGGATTAGCTCTATCCTTACTAAATTACCTGCCTCTAGCTCCCTAACACAAATGTAATAATCAATTGGTACTCGTACTCCAATTAAGTTGTGAGTATGTTATGCTCAAGAACATCTCACGGATCCGCTCCTTCCTCACCCACGACACCGCTAAAACACTCATCCATGCTCTTATCATCTCCCGCCTTGACTACTGCAACCTCCTTCTCAATGGCCTCCCGGCTAACTCCCTCACACCTCTCCAGTCTATCCTCAACTCCGCTGCCCGACTCATCTATATGTCCTCCCGCTACTCCCCTGTCTCCCCCCTCTGCCAAGCCCTTCACTGGCTCCCCGTCTCCAAGAGATCCCAATTCAAAACACTAACCATGGCGTACAAAGCCATACACAACCTGGCTCCACCATACATCTCCGACCTGGTCTCCCGATACCTACCCTCACGCAACCTCCGCTCCTCCCAAGAACTCCTCCTCTGCTCCCCCCTCATCACCTCTTCGCACAACCGAGTCCAGGACTTCTCCCGGGCATCTGCCTTACTCTGGAACTCCCTACCCGAACACGTCAGACACTCTCCTACCCTGAGTAGCTTCAAGTGTCACCTGAAGACTCACTTGTTCCGTCAAGCCTACAACCTGCCATGAGACCCAGGCGAACACCCCATACCTGACATTCCCCCATCCTACTGTATCCTAACCCACCCCTCATAGACTGTGAGCCCTCGTGGACAGGGTCCCTGCCCCTCCTGTACCTGTACGTCCTGATCGCCTAGATTTAGTGTACTTGTTCTTGTCTCCCTCAACCTCATGTAAAGCGCCATGGAACCTAATGGCGCTATATAAATAAATAATAATAATAATAATACTCAAAAATAATTCATAATTACTATGAAATATTTAAAATAATATGTATTATATTAAAGTGACAGAGCCTATTATGTGTACCCAATTGTACACACATCCCTGCTTAAACGTTAAAACCAATGTGCCAATGCAAATTTCATTATATTTAAAGTGACAGTGCCAAATAAATCATATAATAACTGCAAAGTGCAAGTGCACAAAAAGTGCTAATACAGATTTCATTATATTTAAAGTGACAGTGCAAAATACATCTAATAACCACAAAGTGCTAGTGCAACCAATTCATATACCTTTTAAAGTGACCGTACCAAAAACCTACTCATCTCCTAATAATAACCCTATTTCTCATAAGGGAGCTACATATATCGAAATAGCAATACTGGGGTACCCATTAATGACCACCCCCATATTCACATACCCGGGTACTCCCCATCCATATGCTGAACCACACACACTGAAAGGCAACATCAATCTCTCTACCAATTAAAGACAATGGAGGAAACCTGCATCAGAGTATTCAACCCACTACCAATGTGTAAACTCATATCGAGCAAAGACCGATCAAAAGTCTGGAGCTCCTGCATTCGTACATAGTAGTGGGAGTAATATATATACCTGACACAGCAAATTACAATATATTCATGTGCTGACTCTTATAACAATAAACATAACCCAAAACCACCCCCATATCATATTCAAAATGGTGGTCTTCGTATCTTGTGCAGACATCGTGTTGTTGAAGTACCCATTCATCGTATCCTCCAAACACACACAAGGACTGGATCCTAAGGTAAAAAATATATAAAAATTAATAAAAGCAATTAAAATTTAATATAAATATAAAATAAATATGCCTGTCCATCCTAACAGATCAGAGAAACGCATTAAATCCCAAGTTTTCATTAAGGCCTTGTGGAGCAAGTGTCCCCAGCCTGAAAATCCACTTGCTTTCCACTTGGGCGAGGGCGCGACCCAAATTGCCCCCTCTAGCTCCTAGGACCACTCGATCTATACCCTTAACCTTAAACTGCCTAGAATCGCATTGATGGAACATCTTAAAATGTCGTGGGATTGTTTTTAGTTTTGTCAAATCATCCTCATCTACGGCTTTTTCTATATCACTGATATGTTCTAGAACCCTCACACGCCGTTCACGAGTCGTAAGTCCGATATACATTTTACTGCAAGGGCACTCCCCCTGATATATAACTCCCTTTGTCTTACATGTCAGCAGATGTCTGATTTTAAATTGCCGACTACTATCAAAGTTCCCAAATTCTCTGGCTTTGCTCATGTTGTTACACCCTTTGCATCGCCCACATGGGAAAAACCCCTTGCACTCCAACCACGTCTCAGAAACCTGCTTTTTTTCGGCTACAAAATGGCTCTTCACCAACATGTCCTTGAGATTGCGTGATCGCCTTGCTGTCATACACGGTTTTGTTGGTAAATAACCCCTCAACACAGGATCCGTTGTTAATACCTGCCAATGTTTGTTTATGACTCACCGCGGCCGGGGCTCCGGTTTAGACAGGCGATGCTTCCTTCCTCCTTGTCACGGGTGGACCGCGCCTGCCGGTAGCGGGGCCCGGTGTAGTGCAGATCAAAAAGGGTTTGAAGACGTCTTGGTGGAACAGATTAAAGGGAACCTGTCACCTGGATCTAAGCCCCTACACTATCACTACCTGTCCCTGCACCTTCCTAGCTGCTCCCTATCTATCCCTCTCTGAGCTAAATCCGCCCTATAAAACTGCAGAAAAATAACTTATAACTTACAGCAGTCCCTGAGGCTGGGGACTGAGAAGGCGGCGCCAGGCTCCATTCAGCCCCTCCTCGATGCAGCAGCACACGCCCCGCTGGGCGGCATTATTCTTTCTTCATCGCCGCCTCCTCCATTTGGAATCTCCCACCTGCTTTACACCTATCATGTTGTGGTGATGCGACCTCGATGTGTCCCCTGACTGAGACACAGCATATGGGAGATTGTATCTTCTGCTCGGTAGCAGCACACACAGGGTCAGCTGCTGCTGGAGCTAAGTGCTGATTGAAATCACTGACCCCCAGGTGTGCGGGTGAATAGGAGATATGTGCTGCCCTGGGCTGTGGGGAGGGGGTGGAGTGTGTCAGGACAGCAGCAGGAGCTGCTGGGATTGTATGAGGTTCTACTCGGCTGTGCCCCGGTGTAACAGGCCAGACTAACCCCCCCGACCAGAATATACTCGGGGTTACAGTGGCCTAGGCCAGATTATACCCCTCCGTATACCACAGCAGCTGTAGATCAGGGCTCCAAGCAACACATGGGGGCCCGAGGCAGCACAAAGTGGCCCCAGGCAGCAGAAAGTGGCCCTACGCAACATACAGGGGCCCCAGGCAGTGCTAGGGGCCCCAGGCAGTGCTAGGGGCCCCAGGCAGCACAAAGAGGCCCCAGGCAACATACAGGGGCCCCAGGCAGTACTAGGGGCCACAAGCTACACACAGGATCCCAGGCTACACACAGGGGCCCCATGCAGCATACAAGGACCCCAGGCAGTGCACGGGGCCCCAGGCAGTGCACGGGGCCCAGGCAGTGCACAAGGCCCCAGGCAGCACAAAGTGGCCCCAGGCAGCACAAAGTGGCCCCAGGCAACATACAGGGGCCCCAGCCAGTACTAGGGGCCCCAGGCTACACACAGGGTCCCAGGCTACATACAGGGGCCCCATGCAGCATACAAGGGCCCCAGGCAGTACAAAGGGGTCCCAGGCAGTACAAAGGGGTCCCAGGCAGTACAAAGGGGTCCCAGGCAGCGCATGGGGGCCAGAGGCAGCACACAGGGGCCCCAGGCAGCACAAAGTGGCCCCGGGTGGCCCACTGCCTGGGGCCCCTGTATATTGCCTGTGGTCACTTTGTGCTGCCTGGGGCCCCTGTGTGCTGCCTGGGGCCCTTGTATGCTGCATGGAGCCCTTGTGTGTAGCCTGGGATCCTGTGTAGCCTGGGGCCCCTGGTACTGCCTGGGGCCCCTGTATGTTGCCTGGGGCCACTTTGTGCTGCCTGGGGCCCTGTGCACTGCCTGGGGCCCTGTGCACTGCCTGGGGCCCTGTGCACTGCCTGGGGCCCTTGTATGCTGCATGGGGCCCCTGTGTGTAGCCTGGGATCCTGTGTGTAGCCTGGGATCCTGTGTGTAGCCTGGGATCCTGTGTGTAGCCTGGGGCCCCTGGTACTGCATGGGGCCACTTTGTGCTGCCTGGGGCCCTGTGCACTGCCTGGGGCCCTTGTATGCTGGCTGGGGCCCCTGTGTGTAGCCTGGGATCCTGTGTGTAGCCTGGGGCCCCTAGTACTGCCTGGGGCCCCTGTATGTTGCCTGGGGTCACTTTGTGCTGCCTGGGGCCCTGTGCACTGCCTGGGGCCCCGTGTACTGCCTGGGGCCCTTGTATGCTGGCTGGGGCCGCTGTGTGTAGCCTGGGATCCTGTGTGTAGCCTGGGGCCCCTGTGTGCTGCCTCGGACCCCCATGCACTGCCTGGGGCCCCTAGCACTGCCTGGGGCCCCTGTATGTTGCGTAGGGCCACTTTCTGCTGCCTGGGGCCACCTTGTGCTGCCTCGGGCCCTCATGCATTGCTTGGGGCCCTGTGCACGGCTTGGGGCCCTGATCTACAGCTGCTGTGGTATACGGAGAGTTATAATCTGGACTAGGCCTGTTTATACCCCGGGGTATAATTTGGGCTTGGCCAGAATATACCCAGGGTATATTCTGGCCCAGGGGGGTATATTCTGGGCTAGCCCAGTTTATACCTCGGGTATATTGTGGTCGGGGGGTTAGTCTGACCTGTTACATCGGAATCTGGAGGTCTGTGAATACCTGAACTGTGTGCTGTGTGAGTAAATACCTGAGTCACTGCCTTCTGTCGTGCCAATCCTAACTGCTACCTTACAGTGTAAAGTGGGTGGGAGATTCCAAATGGAGGAGGCGGCAATGAAGAAAGAATAATGCCGCCCAGCGGGGCGTGTGCTGCTGCATCGAGGAGGGGCTGAATGGAGCCTGGCGCCGCCTTCTCAGTCCTCTGCCTCAGGGACTGCTGTAAGTTATAAGTTATTTTTCTGCACTTTTATAGGACGGATTTAGCTCAGAGAGGGATAGATAGGGAGCAGCTAGGAAGGTGCAGGGACAGGTAGTGATAGTGTAGGGGCTTAGATCCAGGTGACAGGTTCCCTTTAAAGGGGTTTTAATTTATTCGTGACGCCACCTATGAGTAGTTTCGGTAAGGACTACCGACGCTGCGGAACCTCCGGGGGATGGACGGCAGCAAGGTGTTACGCTCCCCACAGGCTGAGCGGTGATCCCCGGAGGCTGGAGCTGCTCAAGATGTTGTGCGGCAGCTGCGGTTACCTTGTTGTGCGGACGGACAGTTCATAAGGAAGCACAGACACAGAAAGTCTCTATAACGGGTCTTTACTGTAACCAGCAAGCAGTACATGGTATACAGTGGTTGAGTAGTAGACCGGGTAGACTCAGCAGTGATAGTGTCCCTCAGAGATCCGCAAGTGTTCCTCCATTCTACCTGACTTGTTTGAACCAGTGTCGCCCAGGAATACCAGGTCGGGTACGGGGAGGCTGCTTCAATGCCCTATCCATCTGTGTACGTTGTGGATGCTTTGGGGAGCCTTGGATCCCTCGGTGGGTACACCGCTGGTTAGACGACTGGAAACTGGTTGATGGTGGGGTGCTCCTGTGAAGCTGCTCCTCCACGATGCTGGTTCGCGTGGCAGAGGTGAACTGCTGCCAGCTTCGGTACCAGTGAAACGGCTGTAGGTTGTGGGCACGGGAGTCTTTTGGGAACCCGTGTAGTAATGCCCATTCCAGGTTGGTAAGGCCTCAGGTGCTGACACCCGACCGGTGACGGCCCAGGGGCCCGCACGAGGTGCGGAGCCCCCGCTCCTCTCCAACTCTGTGTTCTAGGCTTCGCTCTAGATCTCAGACTCTTCTGTTCTGCGTTCTAGATTATTGTGTGTTCTGCTGCACTTCCCTAACACTCCACCCACCAGGACCTAGGATTGGCCCTCTGTTCTAGGTGTTGCATGTTGGGTTGGATCTCAGAGTTAGCTATATCACTGCGGTGTCAGAGAATATTGCGGCTGCAATACTCCCTTGTGACGCACTCGTTGCGGGGCGCCACATTTACAATCTCTCTTAATTCTTGCCATTGTTTACTGTATGTGGTGATGAACCTAACCACCTCTTTCCCTTTTTCTTTATCCTCTTTGGTTTTATATAATAGGGCATTCCTAGAGGTGTTCCTAGCTCTTACATATCCGTGATTAATTGTTCTTTTTCCATACCCCCTATCGGCAAACCTCTGCTTCAATTCTTCTGCCTGGTGTTCAAATAACAGATCATTCGAGCAGATTCTCTTGATTCTCAAGAATTGCCCGACAGGAATACCGCGTATCGTGGATCCCGGATGCGATGACTTGGCGTGTAATAGAGAATTGGTAGCCGTGGGTTTCCGGAACACATCCGTAACCAGATCGCCACTGACTGCCGTCTGAATACGGATGTCCAGAAATTCAACCTCCTTCCCGCTTTTAAACGTTAATTTAATGTTTAAATCATTGGAGTTTAGCTTGCCCATCAATCTATCCAATTCATCCTTTGTTCCATCCATTTTATGAACCACACATCGTCAATATAACGCATCCAGTGGTATACATTCTTCATGTCTGGGATGGATTCTTCGGAGAAGATCTCTCTCTCCCATGCCCCCAGAAACAGGTTAGCATACCAGGGGGCACAAGAGGCCCCCATCGCTGTTCCCTGTTTCTGGAGGTACACATGGTTATCAAACAGGAAACAATTGTGGGTCAAGGTAAACTCCAATAACGTCATCAGAAAAATGATTAATCTGCCATCCATATTACTCCCACTTAGAAACAGTCTGCTTCCAAACTTTGTTATAAGAGTCAGCACATGAATATATTGTAATTTGCTGTGTCAGGTATATATATTACTCCCACTACTATGTACGAATGCAGGAGCTCCAGACTTTTGATCGGTCTTTGCTCGATATGAGTTTACACATTGGTAGTGGGTTGAATACTCTGATGCAGGTTTCCTCCATTGTCTTTAATTGGTAGAGAGATTGATGTTGCCTTTCAGTGTGTGTGGTTCAGCATATGGATGGGGAGTACCCGGGTATGTGAATATGGGGTGGTCATTAATGGGTACCCCAGTATTGCTATTTCGATATATGTAGCTCCCTTATGAGAAATAGGGTTATTATTAGGAGATGAGTAGGTTTTTGGTACTGTCACTTTAAAAGGTATATGAATTGGTTGCACTAGCACTTTGTGGTTATTAGATGTATTTTGCACTGTCACTTTAAATATAATGAAATCTGTATTAGCACTTTTTGTGCACTTGCACTTTGCAGTTATTATATGATTTATTTGGCACTGTCACTTTAAATATAATGAAATTTGCATTGGCACATTGGTTTTAACGTTTAAGCAGGGATGTGTGTGCAATTGGGTACACATAATAGGCTCTGTCACTTTAATATAATACATATCATTTTAAATATTTCATAGTAATTATGAATTATTTTTGAGTATAACATATTCACAACTTAATTGGAGTACGAGTACCAATTGATTACTACATTTGTGTTAGGGAGCTAGAGGCAGGTAATTTAGTAAGGATAGAGCTAATCCACACACTTAAATTAATACTGTGAACTTGATGGGTAGCAGGCATTTACTACGGGTGGAGGAGGTTTGACTATGCGTCTGAGGTAAATTTGATGTGTATATATACAGGTAGCATTATTGGCTTCTAGTTTGTGCAGAGTTACGGCGCTGGAGGTAGTGCGCATGTCTGTTGAGAAAATCCCCTGCTTTTCCGGCGTCCTGGTCACCATGACAGCGCTGGCACGCACTGTTACGTGCCTGCGCTTCATAGAACCGGATACCGGATGTAGCGTGATATGAGGGGCGGACCCGAGAAACATGCGCCGCAATTGTCCACAGCGGCTGTAAAGATTTCATTACGGGGAAGGTATAAAAGGAATGGATGGTGAGCACAGTATGCCCCGAGGAAGATTCTTATTGAAACGATCGTCGGCAGGAGGGTGAGGATCTGTGTGACTGAACAGCGGAGGTGCCGCTAGACTTAAAGGTAATAGCAGCAGAACTCCAATTTGTTGCTTTGCAGTGGGTCCCTTATTGATTGTGTATGGGATAGTGAATTTGCCTCTTCTAGTGATCTGCTGGTCTTAGGCTGCTTTCACATAACGATTTTGGTCATCCGATTGTACCTTTCAAAACGGATACAATCGATCCGAAATCGACCCCATGTTCCCCTATGGGAATCGGATGGGACGGATTGCCACTATTGGCATACGATTTTTGGCACCATCCGATCCCATCCGATGTAATCACGGCACAAAATGTTAGCTGCTACGATTTTGTGTCCGTGACTCACATGACAGCCTGGATCACTGCTGATCCAGGCTTCCGATGTGCCACAGCATAGGAGCTTATGGACATCGATCTGAGTTCACCTCAGATCCGATGTCGGCTCCGTATCTCCTGTTTTTTAACTCTGCCTCCTTCATCTTCTTCCCCTCCTACTTTATGATGTGCCCCCGCTATTCTAATCTGTGTCCGCCGCTCTTCTATCTCATCTATCCCTATCCTGTCCCCTGTCCTCTCCTGGTGTAAAAATAAAAAACCTCCTCCGGAGTATATTACTGTCACCAGCTCCAACGCTGCCGCACGATCAGAGCTGAAGGACCTGTGATGATGTAAGAGCCCGTCACATGACCCGGTCAGCTGACCGGGTCATGTGACTCTGACATCATCACAGGTCCTTCAGCTCTGATCGTGCTGCAGCGTGAGCGGTGACAGGTAATGTATACTCCGGAGGAGTTTTTTTTATTTTTTTACACCCAGGAGAGGACAGGTGTCAGGATAGGGATAGTATGAGGATAGAAGAGCGGCGGACACAGATAGAATAGCGGGGCAACATCATATAGAGTAGGAGAGGGAAGGAAGATGAAGGAGGCAGGGATAGGGAGAGACAGGGGACCCAGGATCCATACGGATCCTGCAGATCGGATGGCTATTTGCCATCGATTGCAGGGATCCGTATGGATCCGTGCCTGTCCGTGGGATCCCCTTCAAAGTCGGATCCACGGACAGGCACAAATCGTTATGTGAAACCACCTTAGGCTGCAGTTGGTGAAGGAAATTTATAGGAGCACCAATATTGAGCTATCAGATAACCTTTGTCACACAGCAGCACCCTTTTATACTGTTGTTTACTATGTAATGTGTTTTGTAGAAATTGTGTCTTTTTTTAAAGGAGTAGTGCCTGTAATAATTGTGGTACCTCAATAGATATATGTTAACTAAATTATTTTAATGAATTCTTGAATAAAAATCATTAATAGATATCTGAGACATTTGTTTCATTCATCCTCTGTTATTTTATGGGGGATTTGTGTTTGATTGGTATATGAGTGAAACTTTTAATTTTTGGACAATTGATTATAGTATCTATCGATCATGTCTGTTGAGCAGCGATCTAGTCTTCACCTTCTACGTTCTGTACGCACTATAGCTTAGTTCTCTTTGGTGCTGATATCACTTTTGGGAGTAGGGCTCTACAAGCTGTGGTCCCTCCCTAATCTATGTTTCTCTGTAATTCTCTCATTCTGGGTGCTGTCATGGACGACCAATACACACGTAATTACTTACCGGTAATGTGTTCTTTCAGAGTCCATGACAGCAATCACGTATTCCTTCCCATTGTTGAGGGTTCGTTACTTCCTTTTCTTCTCCTTTGGTGTTTTGTGTTACACGTGGTGTTTAGGGTTGTGGTGGATTAACGATATTCTGGAGGTCCGTTTTTCAGACTCTGCAACCAACTGATAAGGGGAAAGGAACCACCCCTTTTAAAGTCTGTCCTTGGAGGGCGGATCCCTCTCTCGTTCTGGGTGTCGTTGACTCAGAAAAAACACATTACCGGTAAGTAATTACGTGTTTTTACGCTGATGACTTGATGCCCCCTGGATTGGCAGTGTAGATGTTCCCTGTTCTGAACGCACAGTACAGTGTGGGTGTTCCTCAGGTATCTAGGCCTCTTCATCATCATCATCATCATCATCATCACCTCCACCCCCGAGGGTTAACGACTGGTGACAAGGGTCTGGATATTGCTGGGACCATACCTTCTTTGTCCACGGATCCAACTCCAAAAGATTTTGGGCATTGGTGCAGATGCTTTCTGCTCTGGAGTATGTTAATCTTTGGAGCAGACATCTGATGCCAATAAAATTTTGAATTAAAATTGTGAAATGTAACAGTGTGTCTCTCCCCCCCGGCCCATATTCATGATTCATGTTCTCTATGTAATGAAGCCTGTTTTAGTATTTCCTTGCCTGCATCTAGTGGGGAAATCCACATTTGTTCTTTATTGCAGGGGGCTCTTCCAATACAAACATGTAACAGGATGGAGCCTGGAGCTTCTAGAAACTTCTCCATTTAGCCAAATATTCAAAGGGATGTGTGATCCCTTCATACAGTGGCTGATCCAAGAAGAGAGAAGAAAACACACTTGCTTGGGCAGTTAGTTAGTGCTGTATCTTCTAAAGATCTAGGAGATGAAGCTGGGGCCAGATCCTGGTGACGGTGTAAGGATTATTTGAAATTGGACATCGGTTGCCTGTTGAATTTTGTTGTGTTGCTCACCTGCTGGATTCATCTAGAGACTATTGCTATATTTTCCATGGTATCGGACTACCGGGTGGTGCCCCTGTATCAGTTCTTTTTTTTGTGGACTCATTGTGGACTCTAAGGAATAATATTTATATATGATGTTCTATGCTCCCTGCCTCAATAAATCTCTGGATTGTTCACCGACCTGTTGTCACTGCCTTCTCTGTCAAACACCCAGTCACATAAACATCTTTACAGAATCGCCCATTTGTGATTCCCCATATGGAGCAGCACGGAGTGACAGCAGCACTGTCCCTAAGCGGTAACAAATGGCAACAACAACAAATGGCCACTTCTTAAATCCGAGGGACATGTGGCTTTGGCAGCAAATTAAACAAGCTAGCCAATGCCACAAGTCTTTGTGACTTCAACTTGTGGATGTATTATGTGCCCAGATTGGCTGCAGACCAGGAACATCCACACAGAAAATGCCAGCAAAAAAAAATGGAATCAGAAGCTACTATGACCTCTCCACATCCCCCTCCTCATCAAACATGTCCCACCCGCTATCTTAGGCTGGGGTCACACTTGGCATGAGTTTTTTTTAGTGCCTTTTTGCATGCGTTTTTAAGGTGTCTGATGGCACCCTGCGTTTTTGCATGCGTTTTTAAAACCGCACCAAAAAATAGTGCATGCACTATTTTTTGGTGCTGTTTTAAAAACGCATGCGTTTTTTAGAAAACGCATGCGTTTTTTAACATGGGCCCTTATGCAAAACGCATGTGTTTTTGGATGGTACTAAATGGTACTAATGTACCATGCGTTTTTGATGTCAGCTAATCACATAATTGCAAAAACGTACACAAAAACGCATGGTACTGTCACACATGCGTTTTTGCTATTAAGACATGCGTTTTTGCTATTAAGACATGCATTTTTTAACATGGGGGCCTATGAGTGTGTTTTTTCATGCTTTTTTGAAAACGCAGGTCTCCAAAAACGCATGAAAAAAACGCAAGTGTGACCCCAGCCTAGGTGTCAGAAGGTAGGGGAAATGCATCAAATAAATGCAATAATACTCTTTTTTATCCCATCAGTTCACAAACAAAACCGTGTTTGCTGATTTTCTTGTGAAATTGCTCGTGTTTCTGATCCCAAACAAAATCTGCAATGTTGGTGCTGAATTTGAAATTGGTGAACACATTCGGGGAAAGTTTGCTCATCTCTTATCATGACATGCAGCGTGGTGAGAGAACTTGTGTCATCATACATGTTCGCTGGTTTGTGTGAACACACTTCCCACAGCGCCGTACATGCATGATGAGTGTAGTGAAGGGGTTAAGATAAAAATGATTATTACTTTGTCCAATGTAACATGTTACCAGTAATGATGAATTAATCAGCCCAAAGCTGTCTCCTCACCAAAGTATTACTGTAGTAGTCTGGTAGAGGTTATTTGTGGCTACCATAATCATGAAATCCTTAAAAGTAATAACTTTAATTATGAAAATTCCCATTTTTTTTGTCCCAATGTATCGCTCCAGTGACTTACAATGGAGGCTATGATATGTTGTTCTGCAATAATAGTGTAAAGCTAAAGCTTCATGAAATATAATGTATATCTTTTTACAACAAATATCAGTTTTATTATAGAAACTGCGTAATAGGCCCTAATCTTCCAGAATTCTGCAGCAAATTGCTGTGCAAAGGTGGAAAATGTTGGTGCAACTGGAAGTAGGCAGAAGTTTTTGACTTTTGGCATTTACACACCAGATTCTGCAGATTCCACCAAAATGGGTGGAGTGAGGCATAACGGGTGGTTAGTGAGGGTGTGATTGCACCGATCATCTAAGGCTACATTCACACACTGCTTCTTTTTTTGCGCGTGCTTTTAGTCCACGTATTGTGGCCGCGCAAAAAAAGAAGCAGTGCATTCAGACCGCACGCTTTTTTACAGGTCAGGGGGAGAAGTGAAGTCACAAAGGGGAGGAAGAATCCTCGTTCCTTCTCCCCTCTGTGACATGTGTGGCCGTCCCCTTTTGATTTCGCAGTGAATTAATATACACGGCAAAATCTTAATAAAAGTAAGCCATATGTATTTAAAATAATAAAGAATGAATACTTACCCTTCTGACTGCCTGTTCGGGCTATCCGGAGCTGAGCCAAGCATAGGTATCGAGCTGACAGGACCTTGCATGATGTCATTGAGCGCTGATTGACCGCTCGCGGTCATGTGATGTGTGCGTCATATAACGTCACATATCACATGACCGCGAGCGGCCAATCAGCACCCAATGACATCATGCAAGGTCCTGCCAGCTCGATACCTATGCTTGTCTCAGCTCCGGATAGCCCGAACAGGCTTACTTTCATTTGGGTTTCGCATTGTATATTAATACATTGCGAAACCCAAATGGGGCGGTCACACATGTCACAGAGGGGAGGAAGAACGAGGATTCTTCCTCCCATCTGTGACATAAGATCCTGCAGCACCGGCCCCTATGAGAGAAAGCGCAGGCGCAGGAGCGTAAAGAATTGACATAGTCATTCTTTTTACGCCCGCGCTTTCTCCCATAAAAGCGCTGTGCAAAATTACGCGGGATCTGAACAGCAAATGTGAATATACATTTGCTGACAGACGCACTTGCTCAATTTTGAAAAGCACCCGCAAAAAAGCACTCAAAAATGCACAATGTGTGAATGTAATCTAAGGCTGACTTCACACCATGATTTTTCCCTGTCAGGTTCTGTCCGGTGTTCTGCAGTATGCACCAGACAGAACCTGACAGCCCCGGACAAACAGAATCGGAGGGCAAATATGCCCTCCGATCCTGTTTTGTGCCGGTATCAGCGGCTGCCGCTGTCCAGTGCTGAAATTTCATCATAGCGGCTGGACGGGAGCCACCGCTCTTTCAGCTGCGCTGTCCAGGTTCTAAACAAACGCGGCTTGAATTTCAGAGCCGCCCCTCGTTCAGCAGCCGGCGTCCCGCCTGGCACTCATAGACTCCCATGTTATGGGGGCTGGATCGTCCCGGATTCAGGAGGATATGGGAGGATCCGGTTTTGTTTGATTTTTGCCCTGGACACAAAAAATGCTGCAAGCTCCGATTTTGTGTCCGATGCAAAAACTAAAACAGCCGAATCCTGCCAGACAGTCACCAACCCAGATGGCAGTAATTTGTGCCACATCTGGATCCATAGGGATACAATAGGAGCAAAATCAGATCTGGGGCTGTCTAGTTCACACCGGACAGCCCCGGATCCAAAAAATCGTGGTGTGAAGCCAGCCTAAATCATATGCCAGGAATCTCACTCTAGTCCTGAAACTGCACACCACTTGTCAGGTATTCCTGATTGATGAAGAAGAATGAACCTCTTCATGAATTAGGGGCGTGAATTAGAAGCCTGTGACCAGAGAATGTTGCCAGTCTTGATGAGACATGGTCTTTATGTTAGGAAAATATGTAAATCTTGATATCACCATTTATGCCTAATAAACATTAAGTGTATTTACATAAAACAGGGTCAGGAGTTGGTTCTGCAACATGAAAGTTGGTGCCAAAAACTGCCACAATAGGAGCTAGCTCCGGTAGCAGCTATATAATTATTTTTATTGTTTCTTTACAGAAAAAACATTCTGACTATTATAGTTATGAAATCCTGTGATTTCAATCTATGTATTTATGAAAAATGTGAAATAAAATTACATAAAAATGTTACGGTTGTGATGTTTATTGACTGCGTCTTTCTTATTGTATCCTCCCTTTTGCATGAAAGAGATTTCATTTTATGCCATCAATGAGTATTGTCATCAGACTTTACTTAATAATAAATGTGAAGTTCGGAGGATTATTCCAGGATATAATATCGGTGGATGAGAAGCTCTCAGGAAGCGGTTCACTCTATTGTAGTGAGCTGGCTGTATTTACTCTGCAGGGTGCAGCTTCTGGCTCCTGGAACTTCTGGCTTTTGCTCAGTTTAGCTAAGGTACTTCTGAGACTTTAAGCATTTTCTTTCCTCCTTAGTACAGAACAGTAGCTAAGCCAATTTAAATAGATTGTTTTTCCTAAGTCTAAATAGGAATATAGCCAAGATGAAATCATATTTTTATTAATACACATAAAATAAATAGACAATATTAGATTAGAGACAGGAGCTGAGCGTCTAACCACAAGGAGACCCAAAAATGTTTAAATTCTGTTAATGGGAAACAATAAAGTACATGGGATATAAATAGGGATGAGCGACTCTTCTAAAATCTGAATTTACCAGTATTGGCATAATTAAAAAAATAATAATAATTTGAAAACATTTCACCACATATAGAAAGTCCTCCATAGTTTCCAATCGCCCTAAAGAAATGTATAGGATAATCGGCGGTTGTTCAGTCTATTTGCATTTAATTTCAAACTCTTAAAGGCAAACACAGTATTAGTAACTAGATGGTGGCCAGATTCTAACGCATCGGGTATTCTAGAGTATGTATGTAGTTTATTTATGAATATTTAAGAATAATGCAAAGAAAAGCTGGGTTTAAATCCTGCGCCAATATCACTGATTGCTGGCAACCGGCCGGGTGCATGCAATCAGCGAAGCATGGTTGAAATCGTGCACCAATTTGCGGGCGGACTGACCAATGAGCAACGCAGGATTTGCGTTACAGACAAACAGACAGAAGTAGACAATTATATAGTAGATATCTACAGCAGTACCGGTGTGCAGCGGTGCCAGTGTGCAGCAGTGCTGGAGTCCAGGAGGGGGCGGGTGACAGCAGCCAGGTGCGGGCAGGAATGGGCCGGGGAACAGCGGGCAGGAGGGGTCGGGTAAGAGCTGCCGGTGCGGGCAGGAAGGGGCCGGGGAAGAGTGGCCGGGTGCGGGCAGAAGGGGGCAGGGAAGGCCCTCCTGCCCGCACCCGGCCGATGTTCCCCGGCCCCCTCCTGCCCGCAGCAGAGTGCTTAGCAGAGTATACGGCGGCTCAGTGGTTAGCAGAGCTCAGTGGTTAGTAGACTTCATGGCGGCTCAGTAGTTAGCAGAGTATACGCCGGCTCAGTGGTTAGCACAGTATACACTGGCTCAGTAGTTAGCACTGTATACGGAGCCTCAGTGGTTAGCACTCTTTAGTGGCTCAGAGGTTGGCACTGTATATGGTGACTCAGTGATTAGCACTTTATGGTGGCACAGTGGTTAGCACAATATGGTGGCTCAGTGGTTAGCACAGTATGGTGGCTCAGTGATTATTATTAGGGGAACAGATAGGGCCATCTGTCACAAAGACAGGGATCGTCTAACAGTGTGCTGCCTACCTGGCGCTCGAGTCCGGTACATCGCTGATCGGGTTGACAGATTACTGGGAGGGGCTGGTGAGGACCCAGCGGTCATGGTGCACATTGGCACAAATGACAAAGTTAGAGGTAGGTGGAAGGTCCTTAAAGATGATTTCAGGGAATTAGGCTGCAAGCTTAAGGCAAGGACCTCCAAGGTAGTATTCTCTGAAATACTGCCTGTACCACATGCCACACCAGAGAGGCAACGGGAGATTAGGGAGATAAATAAGTGGCTCAGGAATTGGTGTAGGAAAGAGGGGTTTGGGTTCCTGGAGAATTGGGCCGACTTCTCTGTTGGCTACAGGTTCCATGCTAGGGACGGGCTGCACCTCAATGGGGAGGGTGCAGCTGTGCTGGGGGAGAAAATGGCTAGAGGAGTGTTTAAACTAGGGATTGGGGGGGAGGGTATTCATTGTACAGGAGGAAAAGATAGTGTAAATAGTAACCTGGGCACAAGTAATAAAATTGGGGGTGGCATGGGGTGTGGGGTTAGAACAGTCAATATAGTAGGAAGGAATAGAGGTAAAGAGAGAAGCCTAAAGTGCATGTACGCTAATGCCAGAAGCCTCACCAACAAAATGGAGGAATTAGAATTCATTTTGTTGGAAAATAATTATGACATGGTGGGGATATCGGAGACATGGCTGGATGAGAGCCATGACTGGGCTGTTAATTTACAGGGCTATAGTCTGTTCAGAAATGACCGTACAAGTAAGCGAGGGGGAGGTGTATGTTTATACGTAAAATCATTCTTAAAACCCATCCTTCATGATAATATATGTGAATCTAATGAAATGTAGAGTCCCTATGGGTGGAGATAAGGGGAGGGGGAAAAAATAATAAACTACTGATAGGGGTTTGTTATAAGTCCCCAAGAATAATGGAACTGGAGGAGAATATCCTCATAAAGCAGATAGATGAAGCAGCAACTCAGGGAGAAGTCATTATTGTGGGGGACTTCAACTACACTGAAATACATTGGGGAACAGAATCCTGCAGTTCTATCAAAGGTAATAGGTTTTTGACAACTATGAGAAACAATTACCTTTCACAACTGGTTCAGGACCCAACAAGAAGGGGGGCACTGCTTGACCTATTATTAACTAACAGGCCAGACCGCATATCAAATATACGGGTTGGAGGTCACTTGGGTAATAGTGATCACA
>JARQOC010000004.1:501928489-501954425 GCA_033576535.1 Allobates femoralis
TTGTCCATCTTCACAAGTTTGTCTGACCTAACACGCTAGGCTGTCTCGGAAGATTTGTCGGAACATAACAGATTCTGTATTCGCGAGTCCCGAATACAGAATACAGGACTCGGATTCGTAGACTCGCTAGGATTCGCTAGGAGTCGCTACGACTCGCTCGGAATCGCTACTTACAGCGGGTATCCGTGAAGCGGTGCCATTCTCTAAACGATTTGGGGGAGATTCAAGCTACATAGCGATGTGATAGAGCGAGTCTCGCTAGTAAAACTAGGATTCCCATTTAATTGCATTGGACTCGCTACTTTGCGAGTCCTCGCTGGGAAACTCGCCGAGTAGCGAGTCCTGCGAGTCCCTTACTACTCGCCGAGTAACGAGTCCTAGCGAGTAGATTCGCCCATCACTAACTTTTACCCAACAAGATAACAACTAAGTCGTCCTTAGGGTATAGTTTTATAAGTATAGACGTTTGTACTCTAGTGTCTCGTGCCCAATGTGGGAGAGGGACAACTTGTAAGAGAGAAATAATACAGATTTCAAACCCCTATATGGATTTCGAACAAAGTTCTGAAACAACAGTTAATGAAGACCTTCCATTAGATTACTGAGCTCCCAGTATACATATGGATTAAACCTCCAACGCTTGACGCGTTTCGCCTTCTCAATGTCAGAAGGCTCATCAGAAGACTTTTGGGGTTACAGAAATAATGTTCCGTCTTATAACCGTACATGCCAAATAAACAAATTCTTCGATAAGGCAAGAATACCCAAAGAGGTGTCTCTGAATGAAGAGGCATTCAGAGACACAGGATGACTACATAGTGGTTTATCTATGCCCTAGTATGTCCAATTCTTTGGATGCCCCATTCATGACCATACAACAAATACCTTAGAAAAATTTCGTGGTCTCTCTATCTATTGCTTATTGACCTCTTTGGGTATTCTTGCCTTATCGAAGAATTTGTTTATTTGGCATGTACGGTTATAAGACGGAACATTATTTCTGTAACCCCAAAAGTCTTCTGATGAGCCTTCTGACATTGAGAAGGCGAAACGCGTCAAGCGTTGGAGGTTTAATCCATATGTATACTGGGAGCTCAGTAATCTAATGGAAGGTCTTCATTAACTGTTGTTTCAGAACTTTGTTCGAAATCCATATAGGGGTTTGAAATCTGTATTATTTCTCTCTTACAAGTTGTCCCTCTCCCACATTGGGCACGAGACACTAGAGTACAAACGTCTATACTTATAAAACTATACCCTAAGGACGACTTAGTTGTTATCTTGTTGGGTAAAAGTCTATGACCTTCTATGTTATTATTAGAGAAATTATATATGCTGAACCCCCAGGAATGTATATAAATGTGTATGTTTGTCTAATTCCCCTTGGTTTGTCTATCACATTTTAATCTTTGATACAAATAAAGAGATTTTTTAACATTTATAAGTTGGTATTCCTAGTTTGAAAAATATAATAATTGGTACCTCCTAATATAACTAGTCAATCGACTGATAATCTAGTAGAGAAATAATAAAATCTTAGGTAATAAAGAAAGACATAAAATCAGTGTCAATCAGCTTATGATTGACTCCACTTTTTCAATGTTAGGTACGAGGCGGGGGTTTTGGCGCTATTCTTCCCGGATATAGTTCAGGTGGCGTCGTCCGGGTCCTTGGCAGATGGTGATTTAGCGATCTTCCTTTAATTCGTTGCGATTTCGGAGTTGCCTGTTGCCATGGTGTAGGACCTAGGATGGGTTTTATCTTTGAAGCTGAGTGGAAAGCTTCCAGATCCGGGAATTTGTCAAGAGATATGTCCAAAGTCTCACAGGCCGCTTTCAGATCTGCGGAGGTTCTGATGGTGATTCCCTGCCCATCCGCTGTAACAAAGATCCCAAATGGGAAGAGCCATCGAAAGCGATATCCCTTCTGTAGGACTGCATTGGTAAATGGTTTCAGTAGCCATCGTTTTTTCAAAGTAATGGCCGACAGATCTTGGAACAACTGGATTCGGGTACCTTCATAGGTTATCTCCTGTCGTTCCCGTGCTCTGCGGAGAACTAGGTTCTTTACACGGTAGTCCAGGAAACGGCACAGCACATGTCGGGGAGCTTCTCCTTGTTGTGGTTTAGGTCGTAGGGCTCTATGGACCCGCACCAATTCAATGTCCTGAGGGTCATGTTCAGAAAGTAAGTCTTTAAAGATCTCCACTCCAGCCTTTTCTAGTGCTTCATTGGCCACAGTTTCAGGGAGACCCTTAATCCTAATATTCTGCCGGCGTTCACGGTTTTCATGGTCTTCAAGAGCAACATAGATGTCATGTATGTGGTGTTCATGCTCTTTAAGGCCCTCTAGGATAGCATTGGAGTGGTGTACAGTTGTTATTTGGGCATTTTCCAGTGACTCCAATCTGTGGCCTTGATGCGTGAGGTCACGTTTAATCTCCGCTAGCTCTCGCCCAATCGGGCCGATAGCCTTGGCAAGGGCTCTCTTGATAAAGGAGCGGGTCACCATTGGGTCTCCAGATACACTACCTCCCTCTGAATCACTCTCCATGTCAGAGTCTGTGTCATCTGTGCAGGCCAGGACTGGCTTCCTGGTTGATTTAGGGGTGTCCTCCGCGACGGCCTGTTTTTTAAGGAATTGGTCAACATCGGCTTGGGTTACAGCCTTTGCGGATTTAGGCACATTCTTAGGTGGTTTAATGGTCGTCTTTCCCATGGTGGTATCTGTGTTCACAGTGTGAGGTATTTGTGCAGTTTAAGTCTATATGTCCCCTCTAATTGGTTATGGTCAGTTTAAGGATTCATTGGTCCAAATTGTGTCCAGTAGGACAGAAAGCGGTGAAAAGGGAGTCTACAGGCACTGATATTGTAGCACCTGGTGCAGAGAGTGAAGGGTGCTTGCTGGGGGTCCTCTGACCTCTTTGTTGTTGTGTATCAGGTTATCAGGTTTGTCAAAGAGAGAAAAAAAAAAAAAAAAAAAAAAAGAAAAGTCCAGTTGACTAGTGGATAGGATTATCAGGGTAATCCCCAGTATACAGTACAATGCCCAGTCTTATAAGCTGATCATATAGTGTCCCTTCAAGGCGGTAGTTCCCGGATGGGTGGAGGGCTTCTCTCTGCGATAGATGGTATATGATGTGAGGGGTAAACAACGCTTCCACCTTCCCCAGTGTCCACTGACCTAATGCCTCTTCACCCCCCTATTATAATCCCCTATCACCACACACACAGATCAGGCCAGCCACAGTTCTGTATTTCTAGGCACAGTGCAGGCAGTGACAGGCTGTCTCTTATGGTTGAGGATCAGCCCTCACTTACCCTCTCCTGCAGCTCCTCCGGTCTGGATATGAGCGGTTCTGGGGGCTTTTCGGGTGAATTATGTCACTCCAGACAGGGTGTAAGTCTTCCTACTGCCACTTTTTGCAGGCTCCGATCCTTTCTGTGCGGTCAGCTGGAGCGCAGGCCTCGGGTCCCGGAGCAGCCCTCAGCACTCCCGCCGGGTCGCCGCTGGAATATGTGGTGGGGGCAGGGAGTCCCGGTTTCCTCACTCACTCGCCGGTGTCCTCGGATCTTCAGACCGAGCTGCGAACGATGTGCCTCTGAGTGCCGCCGCTCCTCTCTACTCGCAGCACGTGTTGACGATCCGGCGCGGCCTAGCAGGGCGGGCGCCGCCGCAGCTCTGCCTCGTTGTAGCGGGGGCTGGCAGGGGATCCGGTCCTGTGGATCGTTCCACCGGTCAGATTGCTAAAAGGAGCGCAGTGACCGGTTCAGGGGGGTAGTAGCTGTCTTGCTGTGGGTCCGATGGGCTCCGGTGGGTAGCCTGTGAGGGTGGATGGCTGTGATTCTGTATTCAGGCTGTGGAGCTCCTGGATACACGTCCTCCTCACATCGCGGCCATCTTGGACCCCCGTCCTGTGTTGTCTCAAACCTCTCCCCTGTGGTACTGCTCTGGAAGGAGTCTGATCTTTTTACATGCTGGCAAAAAATGCATTTGCCACACTTGAAGGTACCATTCCTTCGATCGTCCAACCATGTGCCTTGTTTTTTAGGTGGGCAGTAGAAACTATGGACCAATTAGTCCCTTATTGATCTTCCCCGTCTAAATGTGATGGCTGTTTTTTTTAGGGACAAAGGGCGCTACTTCCTTATCGGCAAGCAAGACCCCCCAGTGTTTCTCAAATATGTTTCTCACCTCTTCTGACCGGTCGTCGAAGGTCCCTATCATCCTTACAAAGTCATCAGATATTGACTTCCCTTTCGGTCTGAGAAGGGTATTCCGACTGTTATTAGTGGCATTCTGGAATGCTTTACTCAGAACGTGAGGGGATATCCCTTGTCGAGGAATCTTTTTTTAATTCCCCCTGCTTTCAGATGAAATTTGCCAGTATCTGAGCAATTACGTCTCGCTCTCAGGTACTAACCTTTTGGTATACCCATTCTCAGACTTCTAGGGTGGTGACTATCCCATCTTAACAGATCATTGGTTGCCGTCAGTTTGCGATATATGGTTGTTTGTAACGCCCCACTCCCATCCTTGTAGATGGTGACATCTAGGAAATTGATTGACCCCTCGTGAATTTCGGAGGTGAATCTTAGACCCAAATTATTCACATTCAGTTCAGTAATAAACTTATCAAAGGACCTTTTGCCCTCCTTCTAGAGTATCATGACATCGTCAATATAGCGTCCCCAAAACTGTATCTGGGGGTTCCACCATGCCGCACTATCCTCAGGAAAGACAATTGTGTCCTTCCACCAACCCAGGAGCAAGTTAGCGTATCTAGGGGCACACAAACTCCCCATAGCTATGCCCCTGCGCTGGTGGTAGAACTTTCTGTTGAACATGAAGTGATTGTGGATCAATACGTATGTTAACAGAGGGAGGACAAAACTGCTGTGTTCTTGAAATTGTAAACCACGGGTCTTCAAGTAGTACTCCGCTGCTTTCAAACCCATCTCATGCAGAATACTACTATACAGTGCCTCCACATCAATTGAGGCCAACTGTACATCACTCACTACCGAGATACCATCAAGTTTTCCAATTACATCAATTAAATTAAACGCATAGGGGAACACTTGGGTGATATAAGAAATGGTAGGGACACACCAATTTCGCGCCACATACGAGATGTCCATGGAGGAGATCTGAAGTGCTTTGATTTTCAGATTGTAGAGGTGGTGGAAAAACCGGCTAAGGGTGGCAATTGGGATAAGACGATCCTTAAAAAAAAATGAGGTGGATATTCCGGATGGAGTCGGCGGGGGCAAACGGTTTAAAAAAACAACTCACCTACACGCCCTTCTTGTAGCATCGTACACTGTCTTGATGGGGGGACACATTGGCGTCCCATGTGTCTCTTGTAACTGATTCTGTGTGTTCTTGGCATCTGCACAAGCTATCCAGGCAATGTCTATTAATTCACAAATTGATCTTGGACATGTTGTATACATTGTCATCACTGCATGACTTTTATATCGTAATAAACCCTTTATCGAGCTGGGTATAGAAAATGATCATAGATATTCACACTGTGGTAATCACTGTCTATGAACATAACATCTGTCTATACACCCAGACACACTGAAAAAATCCTGTTTCCACCTGTGCCATAAATACTATTAGAAGGATGAATACAGCGGGGTGCACTTGGGGTACATGGGACTGTCATGTGTGTTATATCTGGTGCGCTTTCCCCCCTAATCATGGTCCCCGTGGAGTCCCGGCCCTCTTATATAGGTTTGGGACATGTGGGCATCATACAGTATTCTTGCTATGCTCAGGCGAGTGTTAATAGTCATTCCTCCGCAAGTGGAACTAACAGCATCGGTCCATCGTACCCGGGAAGGATATAACTCTTACACACTTCCGGTCACAGGAATATTTACCACGATGCACTGACTTGATCACATGATGAACCCGGATGACGCACTTCCGGTGTTTGAGACGCATAGCGGAGGAGCGGAGCGCGGCTTGGAACGCACGCCGGCGCCGCCCCCTGTAGGAACACACATGGCACAGAGGGATGAGAGGTGGGGGCCGCCATCCACTGTGAAGAGGGCTGACAGGGGAACATTCGTACCCTACCCTTAGCGACCTGGGGCGGAAGATCAGGCCCCACTACATAGTCATTCACTCCTGATGAACCCATCTTTATATCTCTGGTGGGGGAAACGTGTAGAGTGTTGAACTTCAGGATAATATGAGTATACCTATGATCTAAGGATGATTGAAGTATAACAATTGCCTGCCTGTTATAGGTCCTGCTGACCTTGGTTGATATAGGGAAGAGGGGTATTCATATGCATCCAAGCTCCAGGCAATCCATATGCAAAGAATTGACTAAAGCAAAGATTTGGTGGGAAACCATTTGGGTAGAGGTGGTGGTGTGTGCTGATAACACCACAAGGATCAGTTGAAGAGGGGTTACCTTATACAACTATCTGGGACCCGGTGACCCACCATAGTGTAAAACACCTCCCCAAAGGGACATACAGGTTTTATATGACATACCACCATTTACATGGGTTAAGAATTCCTAAAGTGTTTTTTTTTTTCATCACCACTGAGTCTAAGGCTGGTTTCATGCTCAGTACACTAAAACTGCTTCTAACCATCTAATTTTACTTCCGCAATGTATATACATACATTGTGGAAGTAAAATGAAGTAACGCAGGGGTTAAAAATAAAGAATATGTATGCTCACCACGATTCCCCCGGAATCTCTGGCACCTCCTGCCTGTAGGACCTGCCGTGATGTCACAGTCACATGAACGGTTACCGCGGTAACCGGTCATGTGACTGTGACATCACGCGAGGTCCTAGGATCAGAAGATATAGCTGGAGACGCCGGGGACTCTTGGACAGATGAGAATAAAGATGTTTTTTTTTTTTTATTCCTGAGAAGAGGGGGAAACACAGGGGAGAAGCAGGAGTACCGGGGAGAAGCGGGAGCATCAGGGGAGAACAGTAAAACACAGGGGAAACACAGGAGAGAAGCGGGAGTACCGGGGGAGAACAATAAAACAAAGGGGAGAAGCGGGAGTACTGGGGGAGAGCAGGGGGGAACAGGTGACAGACAGGTGATAGGAAGCAGAGAGGAGCGAGATGACAGGAGGAGTTGGCCAAACTGATCCTGCAAAATGTCGGAATCAGATGCCTATTTGGCATCCAATTGCAGGGATCAGTTTGGATCTAATGCTGTTTGATTTATATCGGACAGCGTCGGTTTGCAAAAAATCGTAGTGTGAAACCAGCCTAAGGGATTGACCCGGACTTGCTGGGATTGACCTTGTGCATTTTTTTGGCCCTCTAAGTATCATGGGTAACGGGGAAGTCCAGTAAGATTGATATTACCCACTCCCAATCACCATAAAAGACAGTAGGGATAGCCGTCGTGGTACAGGGACACCTTTATTAGGGTTTTTGCATGTTGAAAACTCCGTTGACAGACAGGGCAAGCCAGGGAAGGAACAGGGTCATTGTTTCCCCCTTTCCCCCTTCTGCTTGTATTTACTGCTCAACTGTATTTATTAGGACTGATCGTTCCTATTTTAGAGAAACCATTACAAGTTATATTTTAGAAGTAATACCTTTGCTGAATAGTAGTAGTAGAGATGACAGTTTGTGAGGGAGAACAGGGTTTGCAAGGATCACACAGACTCACGGTTTTGTAGTTTTCCAAGTCTTTACTGCAGATGTTGTTCAGTAGATATTGTCCATGGAGTCGGTACCGGGGCCGGGTTGCTCCCACCCTGACCGGGTCCTTGGCTTCCTACTCCTGCGCTTTGTGTGTGGCCTTGCTGCCGCTTTAGCTAAGCTGCTGGCCCTGTCTTCCCTCACGGGTAGCCACTTGCTAGGCACCTTGAGTCTTAATTTTGTGTTTCTGACCCCCGTGTTGCTTCGCTATGGTACAGTGAAGATATGTAATCCTCACTCATCCGGTGTTTACTGTGCTGCTTGTATCAGGAACAAAGTCGGATCTGGTATCCGGTCTTTGCGCTTCACCGGGGTGAGTTATAGGGTAACTCTGTGTACTGGGTGTGTTCCACTGCTTCTCCTTCTCCTTTCCACAGACCTTGGCCAGCCTGGAAGTGGACAGTGGAGCATGGGTTGGGCCTAATGCAGCCCTTTTACAACCAGGTCCTTTCCCTCAGTCCTCTCAGGAACTGAACTCTTCACAGTACTGCTACGTACTGAACTAACTGCCACTTCTTCTCCACCCAGAATATATAGGAAAGCAGCTTTAGCTCCCCCTTCTGGCCTGGAGGTGCTAGTGTAGTGTTGTGGGTTGTATGGGGAATTAACCTTTGGTGATGTCACTGTGGCACATTAACCCCTGGGGTGCCACACTGTGGCACATGTTAAAACGACAAAGCATTTATACATCACCTTTCCGGCGACTCTTTGCAGGCACCGCCGCGTCCTCCGGTCTCCCTGCTTGTTCCGGTGTCATGTGACCGGAGCAGCAGTGATGTCATCGCTGCGCCGATCACATGACACCGGCACAAGCAGGAAGACCGGAGGACGCGGTGGTGCCTGCAAGGAGTCGCCGGAAAGGTGAAGTATAAATGCTTTGTTGTTTTAACATGTGCCGCAGCATGGGGGCCAGATACTGTAATGGGGGGGTGTCTACACACATTGATGGGGCATGTGCCTGCAAGGGGGCTACAGAAAGTTATGGGTGGCATGTTCCAGCATGGGGGCCAGATACTATGATGGGGGGCGCTATATACAATGTTGGAGGCCAGATACTGTGATGGGGGGCTATATAAAATGTTGGGGCCCAGATACTGTGATGTTGTGGGTCAGATACTATTATGGATGGGGCTATACACATTGATGGGGGGCATGTGCCAGCATGGGGGGCTATAGCTAATGATGGGGGGCAGGTGCCAGTGATGAGCCCAGGGCAAGGGGTACACGGATATCGAGCCTGGGTCTGATGGATTTAACTAGGGAGTTATGTGTGGTCGGATTCCCGGTTCCGTTGCCCTGGCTATCATTTGTTAGATGGGGGGGGATATTTACAGGGATAAAGAGTACGTGACACCACATGTGGATCCCAGTAATTTGGGTACCGGCGCTGCAGGCCGGCCGCTGAGGTGATGATGGGTGCAGCTCAGTGTGGTCCAGCTCCTCACAGGTGGAGCTTTTACCTCAGAGCAGCGGTGATGGAGGATGATAAAAGGAATGAGGGAATTGTTATTCTTACCCCTCCAGTGAGATGCTGGCGATGCTGAGGCCCTCCGGGCACGAGCGAGAAGAATGACAGAGATCAGTTCAACTCCAACTCCACTTTACTGGGTACTGGCAGATGCTAAGGTGAAACACGGTCTGGTTTAATGGGTGATCGTTGCTGGTTCAGGGTCCCCCTATGGAGTCTCCAGATGTTCCCTTCTTAAGTCTTTTGGGGTCTAATTCTGTCCTTCTCTATCTTTCACCACCCTTGCAAAGCTCTTCCGCCAGTCCCCTGGTCTCATACAGTGAAGCATGGGTTTCTCCTTTACCGGTATGGACGGGAGCGACACACAGCAAATCCTCCCGCCACCGGAATCCGGACCGATACTCATGTAATCTAGGACCTATTTTGGGCCTGAGGGGTGAGGTACATTCTTGTGGCGCTAACGGCAAGCTGGTGATTATGGGCCCGCAGCTCGTCGGTTTGGGGGCCAGAGATAAACTGCTGACCACCTCGGCTTCCCATATTGCCGGTGTTCCCCAGACTAAACCAGCCGGCTCCAACCGGTTCTGGTCCATCTCCTTTTGTCCTGGGCCCCCTCTTAGAGATGGAGATCCCTCCTGTCAGCAGCCTGGCAGGCACATCCTATCTGGCTGCCTTCCCAGCACTAACTGAACTAACTGTAACTCACGTCTTCCTGCACTAACCTAAGCTCCATCCCCTTTTGGACCTACTGAATTATCAGTCCCTTACTCTAAGGTGACCTAGTGTTGTGTGGAAATTCAGACTCCATAGGTTAAACCATAAACCCACAACTTACAGAGGAACACATATATTTGTAAAGTGTAATATTCTCTCTGTGGCGCCTAGCCAGAGGGGCGCCACACCGGCATGGGGGGCTATAGATAATGTTGGGGGGGGCATATGCCAGCATGGGGGGGGCTATAGATAATGATGGGGGGCTATAGGTAATGATGGGGGGCATATGCCAGCATGGGGGACTATATACATTGATGGGGGAGCATATGCCAGCATGGGGGACTATAGATAATGATGGGGGGCATGTGCCAGCATGGGGAGCTGTATACAATGATGGGGGCCATGTACCAGGATGAAGGGGCTTGTGTCGAAGTAACTTATGGATAAAAAAATACACCCTCAAATAGTCACACGTAGGGGTAGCGTCTCTAAACAGGATCATAATCAGCTGAAGGAACTGACGATGGTTCCGAACTCATATCGCCATAGAATAGAGGGTCCGGCCTATGGGGAAGGTATGGTGAACTCCCGCATAGCAGGAGTTTGTCCGGGGTTAGGTATAGGAGCCCTCAAGCCCTGGGACACTAATGCTTACTCTGGTGGTTACGCAAGGATAGTCCTTGTTGTCAGTGTCCAATCGTCGGACGCGTGGAGCGCCAGGTGGATTATACGGCTGACTCTTGTGGGGCTCCATCTGCAACACCCATTCGCTGACAATCAGCCCAATCCCAGTCTATGGGCACTTTTCAGGTTGAAAAGCGCCTTTCTGGCCCAAGCTTCGAGCTCTGTGGGTGGTGGGGTGGGGGGGCGTCGTCGACAAAATGTGGAGCTTGGGCCAGGGTTCTGTTTGTCCACAATGGGCTGACTCGCCACCTCCCCCTATGATGTTAATGGGGAGGGTCGTCGATGGATGCCACGGCCTAGCTTGAGGTCTGTACAGGGGCAGTTAAAGAAACACTCATATTGTTACCAAATTTGACATGGGCAACCATCAATTGACACACACCTGTTTTATGTCATTTTGTGGAGGATTTATTTCCCACAACATCTACCATGTGTAGTTGTGTGTTTATGGGGACATATGTCACGTTAAACAGTGTCTATACAAGTTACCTGAATGACAAGCATGGTTAAACTGCTGGATGTGGCCATCGTCAAAAGAGCAAATATGAGTACACTATGTCACCCATCCCCTTTACATAAGGGCTAATTTGTTCACCACTACATGGTGCTATGTTCAACCACCATTAAATACCTCAAGTTAATACAAGCAACAGTGATTGTTCATAGCTACATTAGTACGGTAGTTACATCCTCTGGCGAATCACTTTGTTCAGGAGCAGTGGATGCCATTTGGATACAGTCCCTTTTGGAGGTGCTGGCTCCTGGTCAAGGAAGAACCTGAGGAGGTCGAAGTACCTCAGGGTGGTCTTATAGACCTCCTCAGTTCCCCTGCCAGAAGCCCCCAACTCCAGCACCTTCTTGTGTTCCCAGTGGAACACGGTCCTCATGACTGTATCTTGGTCTTGACAAACTTCTCGTTACACTGCTCAGCCAGATGGTATTGCTGAACCAGTGTTGAAAGACGAGATTGGCATACGCCGCTCCCTTCACCTGCTTGTTCTTATAAGCAGGTGACTTGGTCCGCCAGAGGCATTCGTGCTCCCTGTACATCTTGATGAATTCCCAGAGAAGCTCCTGATTGTCAGCCATCTGCATCAATACAAATAAAAACAAAAACAACATTAACACACATACATGTATCAATGCTGTGTTACCTGTACAACACACATGTTCATGTTTTGCACCGTGCCACACACCATGGATTGTCGCAGCTATATGTGATGTACCAATTAGGAAAAAGTACACTGTCCACACATATAAGGGCCCTGCACAACAAACATTACATATGTGCAAATGGTCATGTTTGGACTGTATTCAGGGGCGGACCTACTGTGGTGCAGCTGGTTCAGGTGCACCAGGGCCCCGACCGGCTAGGGGGCCGCTCAAGCCTGCAGGGGGGCCCCCAGCTGACCCCCATTACCCTTTGTCAGAGTAGAGGGGGTTAACTGAGGGAAGCTTCAGGCTTCCCTCGGCTGATCCCGCTCCTCCTCTCCTCTGCCGCCCCGGCTCCCAGGACTGCGCGGCCCGGCGCAGGTAGGAGCCGCAGCACCTGTTAGCACCGCAGCATCTGTTAGCACCCCCCTTTCCCGCTCCTCGCCGGCATCCGCTAGCACACCCCCCCACCAGCTCCTCTACATCAAATGCACCAGGGCCCTCTTGGCACAAGGTCCGCCACTGACTGTACTGCAACATTTGCAAGGTTATTTGGCCTTACATGCAATGGACACTGCATCACCTAGCCCATACATTTCCCCTTGCTCTCCAAAAATAGTATTGTGTTGGACACTTTACAGCAGGAATAATAGGGACAAAATTCAAAAAACCTTTCGGGTAACACTATACCATATGTGAGATTTACTGTGCATGTGCATATTATGTAGAACACACCATTCAGGGGTTTACAAGGGGATTCCCACAAAACATTATCCCCATTCTAAAAGGCAATTAGGAAAACAGTGGCCAAGCCACATTCCATAGGTTTTTATAAAGTGACCTTATCCCAACATTACAAGAGTGAACAGATGAAGATGACCAACAGTACTACATACATACCATCAGACCTGCAGTCTGAGCAACAGAAGACGCTACCACCTTTTGCCTTGTGAACATGAGCAACAGGACGCAGCTAGGACGCCATATTTAAAAGGGCGTCCGACCAATCAGAACGCTGTAGATTCCGCCAATAACAGTAGTGGGATGGGTTAACGGCGACGCTGGTGCGCAAATTTGCTGATGCTGGGGCGATCTGATTGGCTGCTTACCACATAAAAAGTGGCAACGCCCGAGCTATGTCGTGTTTGCTGTCCAGAGCCATTGAGTAAGTAATGATGTGCACACAGGTTTTTTATTATGCCGGAGTCTCTCCTGCGCTTTGTAATGTCATTTGGGGGCGTCTACTGTGTTGTGAGCAATATCAGGACCTCCAGGTCCTTTGGCCCACTGTAAATATACTGTGTATGTTTTGTGGTCAGTGAGACCAAGTGTATGGTTGTTTGAGACTGCAGGATTGTCCATGATCAGTGTCCATCCACTTTGTGTGCCCAAACCAGGATGGACCCATTAACTCAAAACAGCTGCTAATCTTTTAAATATCCATATTGTGCCAAAATCCTATCCTGCTTTGGCCACAAAAAAGGGCTCAACACTGATTGAGGAAAATCCTGCATTGTGAAAGCACACTATGGCTAGGGTCACATTTGCGGAAAAAATTCAGATCCTGATCTGGTTTTGAGCTGTTAAAAAGCTCAAAACCGGAACAGGAACCGCAGCCCATAGGAGCCCATTATTTAAACTACATGCAATCCGGTCCTACCGATTTGCAGCCTGCGGTAAAAATCATGCAGGCTGCAGTTTTCAGAGCGGTTTGCAATCGGCAGCAGGATTGCTATAATGGGCTCCTACGGGAGCCCATGCGGCTACCGCAAGGCACATGTTAATGTCTGCGGTAGCCGTATGCTTTGTTCATCCCTGCTGCCGCATGTTTTTAGGGTGGGTGGGCACTCCCTAGAGACATGTTGCCCACATCTATTAATAACATTAACCCTTTTTTCATTCCTGCAGCAGCAGGGATGAACAAAGCATACGGTAACCGGATTGCTCCGGATTACACATCCTGAGCAATCCGGTTACAGCATGCAATGAAAAAGGCACATTTTTTCACAAAAATTTGTCTGAAGGATCTTGCAATTACCACAATTAGCCTTACAAGTGTGACCCTAGCCTATGACATGTATATGTACATACCCATGCATCTTGTAGAATAGCCCTATTATAACGTGTAATCTTGGCTCACCAATTGACAGGTACTCATGACCTTGCCTTTGTTGTCCTTGATGTAGACCATACCCATCCATGGGTAGCATATGGGGGGCACTACACCCATTGTGTAGGTCCATTAGTTGTTGTATGCAAATGACAAGTAGCATGGGTGACCATATGTAATATAGTTGTTGTGTTAGTTGCCACACTGGAGTGTGTTTACTGTTGTATATAGGGCAATGATTTAGGTCAGGTTTCACATTACATGTAACCCATCGAACTGTTTACTTTATGGGTAACATGTTACTATGGACATAGGTTAGTTGGGGTAATTATGTGTTGCAATGTGTTCATGTGCTCATACACTCCTTTGATATCTTTTTATGCAGAGTTTTGGAAACACAGCTTATACCTCATGGAGCCAAAAGAGAGTGCAGTAGTGGCTCTAGCCTTGTTGGAGGAGGACTTGTGGCTTGAAAAGAGATATGAGAGACTGCAGAGGCGTAGACAATGGCGTATGTGGTCTTGTGATTGGCTCCTGCAAAGGTCCAACCTGACTCACATGCATCTGGTCCGTCAGCTGGAGGACACAAATCCGCATGACTTTCGAAACTATCTACGGATGTCAGAGGACTCTTTCAAGTACCTTTTGGAATGTGCTCGTCTATTTATTGCCCATCAGGACACTGTGATGCATCTAGCTGTGCCACCAGAGGAGCGGTTGGGTGTGACTCTACGCTTCCTGGCAACTGGGCGCTCAATGACTGACCTGCTTCTGCTGTTTCGCGGCCACTGCTGAGACACCTCATCCCCAAGACGTGTGAGGCCATTGTGACGTGTCAGGTGCCATCCTATATGTGCTTTCCCACAACCCCCGCAGAATGGTTGCAAATTGCTACTGACTTCCAGGGGAGGTGGCAATTTCTAAACTGTGGGGGTGCTTTGGATGGCAAGCATGTGAGGATTACACAACCCCCAAACAGTGGCTCATTTTTTTATAACTATAAAGAGTATTTCAGTTTGGTCCTCATGGCCCTCGTAAAGGCCAATTATGAGTTTATCTACATCGATGTGGGCATGAAGGGGCGTGTGACTGATGGTGATTTATTGGCACACACCTCCTTTGGTAAAGACCTTTGGGACGGTCGCCTCAATTTGCAGTCAAATGATGACACCACTAGACACCTTAACTTTGCATTTGTGGGGGATGAAGCGTTCCCACTTCAGGCACACCTACTCAAGCCATATCCACAGAGAGCTATCACCCCTGAACAACGCATTTTCAATTACCGGCTATCCCGGGCACGTCATGTGGTTGAAAATGCATTTGGGACCATGGCCAATAGATTCCGCGTGTTTCATACTGCTTTAAATATGAAACTGAAATCTATTGATACAGTAGTGATGGCATGTTGTGTTCTACATAACTTTCTACGTCGTATGGATGCAACATCATACACGACAGCATGTTATGTGGACTCTGCTGACCTCGCAACTGGGGATATCATGCCGGGTGAGTGGCATGCAAACGACCCTGGTATTGCACCACTCCAGCCGTTGAGCTAGGGCCGTAGCCAGCAGGATGCCAGGTCCAGCAGAGACAGCTACTGCTCCTACTTCAATGGCCCTGGGGCTGTTGCCTGGCAGCAAGAAATGGTTTAGGGTGTTGTCTCAACAATTTTCATTTTAAATTATGTTGTATTTTTGTTTTGTTTTTTTCTCCTTTTATTTGTGTTAAAAACATTATTTCATTTCCATGGTTCCATTTAATTTCCTTACTATTCTGATATGATTTGTGTGCTCATAACACTTAACTATATTTTCTGTGTTGTGTTGGATTTTACTTTTGTGGCCACAGTAAACTTTTCATTTCTGAACAAACAAACCTGTGTCAGTATTTTCATTATACATAAGGGCAGTACCACATAGCATTATGTTGTGCACAGTGGTATAACACAAAAAACGTATTAAAGGGTCCCTGCTGCATTGTGTGCACATGTACAGTCCACAGGTGAAGGCCTTTGCCCCAGACTGTATGCTCTCTCTGTGTATCCCTGTCCATTTAGATGGTTTGTGTAGTGCCCTGCTCACACAGGTAAGCACAGACTCACCTACAGCACGTATGGATTTCCACAGTGGGTACACAGACACAAACAACACCTTCCACCCCAGCACAGTAGGGGGAGCCCAACTTGCTGCCCTTAGGCAAGATCCCCAATAAATACTGGTGCTGGGGGCGGAGTTAGTTAGAGTGTGCAGACGCTACAAGAGCTGTGAAGACGTTCTGGTGGTCGGTGCCACGTTAGGCTCAAGCCAGTGACCCTGAACAGCCTTCGAAGCTGTCCTGCAGGGCCCAAGAGTGGGGTCGGAAGGCGAGGAGAGAAGAGAGAGTAAAGTGGGTACCAAGGAGCCATCGTCAGGTTCACCCCAAACAGCACCCCGGACACCTGAGTCCGAGTCTACTGGAGAGCACCTGGCCTAAGATAGAATACTGGCCTACCGTGGAGACTTTAGTCTCCTAGGCATCTGTGCAGTCACCAACCAGGGAGCCAGGCACTGCGGAGAGAGGAATAGCAGTAGTCCATCGAGGGTTTCCCAGTGACAGCACGGGTGATAGGAGAGCAGAGGAGGACAGCCAAGTTCCACACGGGGCAGGGGCTTCACACACGCACAGGAGAAGAGACAAGGATGCCTTATACCCACTCACTGTGGAGATCCAGAAGTGCTTCATGAACACCCGGCAGTGCCCTGGACGTTTACCTGCAATTCCACCAGTAAAAGGTAAAGAAACAACCAGTGGTGTGTGTCGATTCCTTACCCTTGCCCCTGCCACTGTTCCGTTATCTAACAGCCTGGCCAAATCCCTGCTCCATCCCTCATCATCACTACCAAACTCGGTCCGCCTGTGGGGAGCTTCAACACCTAGCTGGTATCAGCGTACACTGATCAGGAACACTGGTATCAGTGTAACCGCGGCAGGAGGTGCTGGATCCTTCAACAATCTGTGAGTGTCAACACCTAGCTGCCCATCCATCATCCCTGGAGGCCCCACACAGCGCTGGTGCACTCACCAGATACCACAGGTGGCATCACATGAACTTTGAATTTTCCCATTTTAATTTTCCCCTCTTTTTTAAAGCAGACCACCAGGGCCACGGGTCTGGGCAGGCCACCAGTGACATCCCAACAGCAGCAGAAGGCCCAGATACCCGAGTCCCCATACCCTGGGATGAGTCATAGCCTTTCCTGGCGTCAAGAACAGGATCCCGTGCCCGGTGCTACCGGGTACTGTGTGCCGTGATTGAACTGTGATTTGTGACTGTTAAATTAAGCCGCCATTACTGAGCCATGGAGTGGGAAGAAAGGGGGCGTGATGACTTGCAGAGCGCAAAACCAAAACCCACCCCTCGCTCTGCCGAATACTTCCAAAGCGCAGCGGCTTAATCCGGAAATTCCTGAACGCTTAACCCAGTGGCGTAGCTAGCCTGCTCTGGGCCCGGGGGCGAGATCTGCACCCAGGGCCCCCATGTGAAGAGCGAGAGGGGAAAGTGGGGGCAGAGGTGCTGTCAGAGAATTCTCGTGCCACCCAAAGTGGCGTAGCAAGTGTTTGTGGCGCCCTGGGCGGTGGAAAAATTTGCCGCAGCTGCCGCCCCTAAGAATTGGGCCAAATGTCCGCTCTCCTCCTGAACGCTCCATCCTCCTGCACTCCCCATCCTCTATCTTCCTGCACTCCCCATCCTCCTGCACTTCCCATCCTCCTGCACCCTCCATCCTCCAGCACCCTCCATCCTTCAGCACTCTCTATCCTTCTGCACCCTCCATCCTCCTGCACCCTCCATCCTCCTGCACTCACCATCCTCCTGCGCTCACCATCCTCCTGCGCTCCCCATCCACCTGCGCACTCCATCCTTCTGTGTGCTCCATCCTCCTGCGCTCTTCATCCTCTTGTGCTCTCTGTCCTCCTGCCATCCTTCTGTCTGCTCCATCCTCCTGCGCTCTTCATCCTCTTGTGCTCTCTGTCCTCCTGCGCTCTCTATCCTCCATCCTCCTGCATGCTGCATCCTTCTGCGCTCTCCATCCTCCTGCACTCCCCATCCACCATCCTGCAGCACCCTCCATCCTCTGTTGCATTCCCTGTCCTCCGTCCTCCTGCACTCCCCATCCTCCTGCAGTCCCCATTCTTCTGCGCTCTCCATCCTCCTGCGCTCTCTATCCTCCTGCGCTTGTGGCGCCCCGCAACGAGTGCGTCACAAGAGGGTATTGCAGCCACAAATGCAGCCGCAATATTCTCTGACACAGCAGTGATATAGTTAACTTGGAGATCCAACTCTGCATGCATCACCTAGAACAGAGGGCCAATCCAGGGTCCTGGTGGGCGGAGTGCTAGGGAAGTGTGTAGGAGAAAAGACCTTAGTCAAGAAAAAGGAGAAGGGTCTAGAACTTGACCTGAACAGTCTAGAACTTGGAGTAGGAGCGGGGGCTCCGCACCCCGTGCGGCCCCCCCGGGCCGTCACCGGTCGGGTGTCAGCACCTGAGGCCTTATCAACCGGATTGGGCATCGTTTACCACGGGTTCCCAAAAGACTCCCGTGCCCACAACTCACAGCCGGTTCACTGGTACCGAAGCTGGGAGCAGTTCACCTCTGCTACGCGAACCAGAAGTGTGGAGGAGCAGCTTTACAGGAGCACATCACCATCAGCCAACTTCCAGTCGTCTAACCAGCGGTGTACCCACTGAGGGATCCAAGGCTCCCCAAGACATCCAAACGTATAGCTTGGATAGGGATTGAAGCAGCCTCCCCGTACCCGACCTGGTATTCCTGGGCGACAATGGCAAACCACTTTATTAGAATGGAGGAACACTTGCGGATCTCTGAGGGACACTATCATTGCTGAGTCCACCCGGTCCACTACCAGTTAACTGTATACCATGTACTGCCTACTGGTTACAGTAAAGACCCGTTATAGAGACTACCTGTGTCTGTGCTTCCTTATGAACTGTCCGTCCGCATTACAAGAAAACCGCAGCTGCCGCACAACATCTTAAGCAGCTCCAGCCTCCGGGGATCACCGCTCAGCCTGTGGGGAGCGTTCCATCTTGCTGCTGTCCATCCCCCGGAGGTTCCGCAGCGTCGGTAGTCCTTACCGAAACTACTCATAGGTGGTGTCACGAATAAATTAAACCCCTTTAATCTGTTCCAGCAAGACGTCTTCACTTTTGATCTGCACTACACCGTGCCCCACTACCGGCAGGCGCAGTCCACCCGTGACAAGGAGGAAGGAAGCATCGCCTGTCTAAACCGGAGTCAGCCGCCACGGTGAGTCACGCTCTCTATCCTCCATCCTCCTGCATGCTGCATCCTTCTGCACTCTCCATCCTCCTGCACTCCCCATCCACCATCCTGCAGCACCCTCCATCCTCTCTTGCATTCTCTGTCCTCCGTCCTCCTGCACTCCCCATCCTCCTGCAGTCCCCATTCTTCTGCGCTCTCCATCCTCCTGCGCTCTCTATCCTCCTGCGCTCTCTATCCTCCATCCTCCTGCGCTCTCCATCCTCCATCCTCCTGCGCTCTCCATCCTCCATCCTCCTGCGCTCTCCATCCTCCTGCGCTCTCCATCCTCTATTCCCTGCAGTTTCCATCCTCTATCCCCTGCAGATTCCATCCTCTGTCCCCTGCAGATTCCATCCTCTGTCCCCTGCAGATTCCATCCTCTGTCCCCCTGCAGTTTCCATCCTCTGTCCCCCTGCAGTTTCCATCCTCTGTCCCCCTGCAGATCCCATCCTCTGTCCCCTGCAGATCCCATCCTCTGTCCCCCTGCAGATCCCATCCTCTGTCCCCCTGCAGATCCCATCCTCTGTCCCCCTGCAGATCCCATCCTCTGTCTCCCTGCAGATCCCATCCTCTGTCCCCTGCAGATCCCATCCTCTGTCCCCTGCAGATTCCATCCTCTGTCCCCATGCAGATCCCATCCTCTGTCCCCCTGCAGATCCCATCCTCTGTCCCCTGCAGATCTCATCCTCTGTCCCCCTGCAGATCCCATCCTCTGTCCCCTGCAGATCCCATCCTCTGTCCCCTGCAGATCCCATCCTCTGTCCCTCTGCAGATCCCATCCTCTGTCCCCCTGCAGATCCCATCCTCTGTCCCCCTGCAGATCCCATCCTCTGTCCCCCTGCAGATCCCATAATCTGTCCCCTGCAGATTCCATCCTCTGTCCCCCTGCAGATTCCATCCTCCAGCCTCCCTGTATCCTTCATCACCCTTGCACAGCCTGACACCCTCAGCACCCCTCTCTCACACACCTCTTGTTAAAGGTGCGGGGGGGGGCCGTTGCAGACTCACGGCCGCCGTGTGCGTCTGCTGTAAGGAGGAGGTGAGGAGGGGCGGGCAGAGCTGCAAGACAGGAAGTCCCGTCCTCCCTCCTCTCCGGCCGGCACGGCGGCCGGCCGGCAGCACGGGGCAAGGGGGCCCCCCAGGGGGCGGACAATGGGCCCCTGATGTCGGGGGGGCCCGGGGCGCTCGCCCCCCCTGACCCCCCGCTAGCTACGCTACTGGCTTAACCCCCTGTCTATAGGATTTAAAAACTGTTTAACTGTTTTAAGTCTGGTTGTGATTCACTAGGGGGCCCCAAAAATGTCTGCCACGTCCTGCAACGACGACAGCATATTTGCAGACCCCAAGAATCACACCAAAGCGACCATGGCTGCAACCAGTAGAGCCGCCGACCCACCAGGCGCAGTAGCCCCGATCATGCAGATCTCGCTACCATATATCCCGGGTGCTAAGTGGTAACCCCAGTATGACTGCCACCCTGATACCTTGTCCACCTTCAAAAGAAAGATCTGCAGCGTGTTGGACATGTATGCAATGACTGGCAAGCAGCGCGCAGCTGTTGTATTGGGACAGTTGACTGGTGCAGAGGAAAGAAAGGCTGAATCCACCGCTGAACGGGAATCAGTAGCTATAATTTTCGATAAACTAAAAGTTGCTTTTGAGGACTGTAATGAGGCTGACATTACAATGCGCTTCTATCATTGTTATCAAAAACCGGGAGATGATATCCGGACCTATGCCTGGCGCCTACAGGAGGCGTTGCGAACCCTGAAGCAAGTCAGCCCTGCTAGTGTCCCTGATGAGTATAAACTATTGATTGAGCAGTTTATCCGGGGGCTACTATCACCAGAGGACAACAAAACCCTGTGCTGGAGGTCCCTAAGCCACCCGGACGCTGATTTCATACTTTAAAGGACATGGCCATAAAGGGTTTACAGCCAGTGGAGACTCCTGAAGCTGCGATCCGGTGGTGGTGCAGTGGCAAGGCTCCGGCTACAACACCAATACCCGCGCCTGCAGCTGAAAGCCGTGTTCAGTCTACTAACTCAGAATTGACTTTTTGTGCTTAGAGATGCGTCAGATGAGTTAAAACTTGACCACGGTTATGGAAGCCCTACAGCTGCAGCAAATGCCAAAGCCACAGCCTAAACCCCAACCTCTAATCCAGCTTGCTGACAGCCTGGAGGACATCCCGTGGATGAGAGGAAGGAAGACCACGTCGACCCGATTGAGGACCACCGATCGTTACAGCTCCACAGGAAAACCCATCTGTCGTCGCTGCAAGAAGACCGGCCACATCGCACATACTGTCCTTTAAACGAGCAGACCCTGGGGGCCGGGGCCAAACCTCAGAAGTAGCTCAACAGGGCCCAGCCGACTGGTATGATACCTACATTGGACAGCGACCATTCCTGTCTATTACACTAGATGGCATCTCGACACCTGCTTTACTGGACACCGGGTCACAGGTGACCACTATCCCGGATATCCTTTATAAGAGACTCTGGTCATGTAATGAGCTTAAGCCACCCGATGTGAAACTCAATATTTATGCTTCTAATGGTGAACCACTTACTATAGTGGGGGTTAGAGAAGTACGCATAAAAGTGGGTAGGGTGGAATTACAAGACCAGGTGATTGATTATTGTGGTAGCAGAAAATCCCAATAACTGAGATCCTTATATTATTCTTAGTACAAATGTTGTTAGCAATTGCATGGGTGAAGTGTTCTTGCTTTAACAGATTGCGGACATTGCCAAACCTAGGCAGAAGAAGGTTCTTCACAGGGAGATAAGAGCCCTCCTGCAACAGCAACAGGTAAAATCAACAGGTGGTGAAATTGGTACAGCACGGGTAACAGACCCGCTTAATATTGTAATACCTCCAATGAGTGAAATGATGATTTGGTATCGAGCAGCTATAGGTCTAAGAGGGCAGGACTATCAGGCGGTAGTGGAGCCCAGAGCATAGGCCTACAATCTTGACAGCCAGAGGGGTAGTTGATGTACACAAGGGAAGAGTACCAGTCCGCATTATAAACTGTGGCAGTGAGGAGGTCAAACTACCCAGGTATTCCACCATTGCTAAGCTCCACACTGTAAATAACAACAAAATCCAAGCAGTGGGACCCTTACCTCTACCCAAAGAGGCAGAGGATAACATCGCTAAAGGACAGCTAGAGGACTGGTGTCAGCAACTCCATGTAGGAACTGATTCCACTCCCATGCATAAAAAGCAAGGTGTCTACAGGGTAGTCCAAGAATTTGAACAGGTATTCAGTAAGCATCCACTTGACTTTGGTAGGATCAAAGGGGTACACCGTCATATTCCCACAGGTACACCCAGTACGGGATGAAGCTGAAACTATCCAAACGCCACCTGTTAAAGCCGAAGGTTCAGTACCTGGGACACAAAGTCAGTGTCGAAGGAGTGGCCCCAGATCCAGACAAGGTCACTGTCATCAGGGGATGGCCAAAACCAAAGACCCTCAAGGAAGTATGTCAGTTCCTTGGATTGGTGGGATACTACAGGAGATTCATCAAGGAGTACACAAAGACTGCTCCACTGCAAAACCTCCTAGTAGGCCAACCCAAGAAAGGCAAGTCCAGAGATCCTCCCTTCGAATGGGGCAAGGAACAGGAAAAGTCGTTCCAGCAGATGAAAGAGGCCCTAACTGGTGAAGAGATCCTGGCTTACCCCGACTTACCCCTGACACATGGGTCTCTGGACACACACATACACACTTCCATTTGGGAGGCTGAAAATATATCTACACATTAGTAGACACATACATACATGTATGCTCACACATAGTTCATGCATGACACGTCATATCCATACACATATGTACATACTGTTGTGTGTAGCTTACCTACTTCAACACGGCACCTACACATACGCATACATTGTTTCAGCATAACTGCACCACACTAGCGTTCCTGTCTGCCAGTTTGACGACGCCGCAGTGTCTTGCACAACCCAGGAGAAATTATGTCTAGCCACAAGTGACTGGGTTCTCGGATCTCGGGCGTACTAGTACGGGAGTCGGTGCCGGAGTCCATGCCCTTGAACAGACAATAAAAAGTGAAAATATAAAATAAAATAAATAAAGTTCATGACGTCACCTGTAGGTCCGGTGATGGCATCGGCACTGCTGGAACCTCCGGGGGATGGGCGGCAGCAAGGTATTGTAGCCCTCTACAGGTAGGGCGATGGCCCCGTGATGTTGGAAGTAGCAATTTGGAATAGGGCAGCACAGTCACTGTGGAGCAAGGCAGGTTAGTCAAAGCTTGTTGAGAAGGAACACTGACACTTTGCTCACTCTGAAGGGGTACTTTACTCTTGTAATCTGCAGGTTTACAGGGTAATGCAGTTCTTGCAGCTGGGTAGTGGACCGGTTGGTCCTGGTAGTGAGTAGTGTCCCTTTGAAGCTCCGCTGGTGTCTTTTCTCTATCACTGTCTCTCTCCTGCTCTGCTGCCTTGCACAAACCCACTTGTTGAACCAGGCCCGTCGGGTGATATGGGAACCCTCCATCTCTGCAGAGGTGAACCCAACCCAGTCTAGTGCTTCTGGTGGAGACTGTGCTTGGTTTGGGCAGTTGGATCGTGCTCCTATAAAGCTTGCGACCACACCGGTAATTTGTGGCTCAGAGATCTACCTCTGATCCACGTCGAAGCCGGTATCCCGCTTTGGACTGGGCCAGGGTATTTGGTTACCCTGTTTCTCTTCCCCTTTCTCTTCTGGGTCACCAGGTGGAGGTGCCCTCTCTGTTAGCTTCTCTCTGCTGTTCCGTAGCTTGCAGCTCTGCTACATCTGCAGAGCTGCTTTCACTCTGCTCCTCTTAACTTGTCTCTGGTCTTAACTCTCTTTCTGAACTTGACTTGTCTAACTCTGTTCTGCTCTCCCCACTCACTATATCACCTAGCTTTTCCTCCCACCGGGACCAGTTACCCTAGTAACGGGTGTCTGATTGGTCCCCTGCCACTAAGTGTATGTGTGCGGTGAAGGAGCTTCAGGCTTCTACTACCCCCTTACCAAGACAAACCATACTGCACCTTCTGTTAGGGGTGCAGTACCCTTTTGTAGCACGCTGGCTAGCGGGGCGCTACAATGACAATACACTTGTCTGGTGAAATGGTAGAGAGGGCAAATGCGTAGATGTAGTCGACCTGCCCTGAGGAAGGTGCTGGGACAGCACCGAAACGCGTAGGTGTGATGGAATAAAGGACATTCTTATGGTAATAACCCTCTTGTGAAATCCTTTGGAAGGGAGCAGCAGCGCGGACCGTGGACACCATTTCCAGTTTTGTCTCTAGTCGACATCTTGGCAGACAAGGCTGACCAATGGTAACGCAGTTGTGGCTACCAATCAGAGAGGTAGGGGCGCATCATGACACACTCTGGCACGCCTATCTCCCTGCCTCTCTCACACAGTACAACCACATTGAGCTTGGGATTGTGGTGTGTGACGCGGTTATAACAGCCGCCAACATCGCTCGCTGAGTCGTTCAGGCGATTTCGGAATTGCTGGTTCGTTGGTTGGTTGTTCACGATATCCGGACGTGTGACATCTCACCAGCGATGTTGAAATGATGACAAAAATGACCGTGTGCCCACTAGAACTCAGCAGACATCGTTCCAACGTCGCGGCGTGTAACAGTACCTTAAGGTAGATAGCAAGTTTACCAGACCTCATCTATAGCCTCTCATACAGCCAGATCAGAATATCCCACACACTACACTCATGGGGGGCAGTTACCCTGAAATACAGTGAGGCGGTCGACAGGCTAGGGGGTACTCGGGTAACTGGCCTGATGGCTGCTTGGATGGGGGATCACGGCTGGTCAGTCCTCGGTCCCGTGCCCTGGACCCTCAATGGCGTGGATGGTGGGGGATGATAGTGGTGAATGGGGATAGTTACGTGACGCACCTGCGGTACCTGGTAATGATGATACCATCGCTGCGCTCGGCCGCTGAGGTGACGGAGGTGCAGCTCAGTGTAGTACAGCTCCCCACAGGTGGAGCTTTACCTCAGAGCAGCAGGGATGGATGAGGGGAGTCATTGTCGCGCCTCTGCGGTTAACTCTATGGATGGCGGCGGTTAAACAGGCACATGCACACACAGTAGTCTTTGTTTCGGTACCTTTTACTGATGACGGGTAACAGGTACAGTCCAGAGAAGTAACCAGGTCTCCGGTGCAATTTGGGACTTTCACCTTAGAAAGTTGTGAGGCCTCCTCTGTCTCTGTGCACGGTGGATTGGGGTAAGTCCTGCCTGTAACTGAACTCGCCACTCCTTCTCCCTCTCAGGGCTTTACTCTATCACTAACAATGAGGTCCTTCTGCGGGGTCCCTATTCCTCCTTTGGCCTCCGGTCCTATGTTTGGTCAGTTTGAGTGTCTCTTAGTCTTTAACTCAGGGGAATTTGGTCCTCCTGGTTCTCCCGGGCTTTTACTGCTACAATGGATGCTGGCAGCGTCGGACTCCGGTGTCCAAGTGTACTAAAGGGAAACTTTGTCTGTTCCCTTCTCTAATTCTCCTACTCCTCCACTGGCCTCCGACCCTCTCCCTGGGGTGCAGCACAGCTGGGTCAGTGTTCCCTGGTCCTGGGCCTGGATCTTTCCCAGTGACCAGCTCCTAACTCCTGCTCTCTCCTCAGACTGGAACTAACTGCTTCTCACTGGACCAACTGAGACTACTGACTCCACCCTTCAGGCCTGGATCTTTTAAAGGGGATCTGGCTTAAGGCAGCCAGTAGAGCTCACCCTTCAGGTCTGGG